>CAUYQG010020635.1:0-93310 GCA_963574415.1 Tarsius wallacei | reverse complement strand
ACAGACTGCGGTTTTGGCTTTAACTCAACACAGTTCAAACTCAGATCACATTTGGGAGCCTTTAATATGGTACAAGCTTCTTTATAAGATTTAAAAGTATACTTGTAGAATTAGTATATACATATGGAGAGCTGCTTTTAGCTTTAGATGATATAGATGATTATTAAGAGTTACTGGAAATGGCCCAGTACAAGCTTTGGGCTGGGCCACATTCCTAAGGGCCCAGCACATACTTTGGACTGGGCTGCATTCTTTTACACTGGTTTTACCTACAGTTAGTATAGGGTTTTTCTACTTATTATAGAAATTGAATTTATTTTACTCATAGAAAGTATTGTAGAATAGGTTATGCTACATCAGTGAATTATGTTAGTTCAAGCATGATCAACATGATATTTTGAGGTTTAATAAGAATACAGCTAACTTTAGAAATTTCATCGTTCCCATTTTCTACTATTGTGGCTCTGGCCTTAATACAATTTACAGTTTATATTTGGGTTTTATTTTTAGAAGTTTATTGCCGATGATCAGCTTTATATACTAAGAATTAGGAATTAGAAAACTTTATTGAAGTTAAAATAGATATATAGGATTTTAGAATAGCCATTTTGTTAAGAGATTATAATCAGTTGTTCCGAGAAGCTGCCCATCGTGTACTGTATTCTGGACTGGGCCACATTCTTTTAAAACCAGTTTTTACTATAATTAGTATAAGGTTTTGGTTTAGTAGAATTAAGTTAAGCTTATACAATGTACTTAGAAGAATTGTAGGATAGGTAGTTTTAAGTTTAGTTATCTTAGGTTAGTGATTATTTAGGATATTACTTTTATGGAATAGAATGCTGTGTTAATTTCTTGTGATTTAACCCATGAAAATTTAGGATAAAAGGCTTATGGTTTGTCCCATTAAATGGCTTCTGCTCAATCTGTTGAACAGTGGTCCATTCTCTTTCTTTCTCTTTCTTTCTCTTTCTTTTTCTCTATATCTATCTTTTCTACAGAATCAGCTTCTGCACTAGACAGGAGTCCAGTCTCTTCCTACAGAATCGGCTTCTGCACTAGACAGGAGTCCAGTCTCTTTGTTCCTCCAGAACAATAGCCAATGCCACCACACCTTCCAGGGACACTCTAAATCTCTCCACAGGGGCTGGCCCCCTGCAAATCACAAATGTTTGTAGTGGCATTTAGAATGGTGAATCCTTTCCAGAAAGTTTTCAATTTACTTTGCCTAGATCCATCAAAGAAATCACTATTTATGGCAGCTATAGCCTTTTGAGATGTATTTCTTAAATAATACAGCTTAAAAGTCAAAATTACCTCTGATCCATGGACTGTAGAGTGAATGTTGTATTTAGCAGGCATCTTCCGTGTATCTCCATCAGAGCTCTGGAGTGACTACATGCATTGTCAGTGAATAGCAATATTTTGAAAGAGATTTTTTTTTCCTCCTGAGCAGTAGATCTCAATAGTGGGCTTAAAATATTCAGTAAGTCATGCTGTAAATAGATGTACTGTCATCTAAACTCTGTTTTCCTATTTATAGAGCACAAGCAGAGCAGGTTAAGCATATTTCTTAAGAGTCCTAGGATTTTGAAATGGAAATGAGCATTGACTTCAACTTAAAGTTACCAGCTGCACTAGCTCCTAACAAGAGAGCCAGCTATCCTGTGAAGCTTTGAAGCCAGGCATTGACTGCTATCTAGCTATAAAAGTCCTAGGTGGCATCTTCCAGTAGAAAGCTGTTTCATCTACATTGAACATCTGTTGTTTAGTGCAGTCCCCTTCATCAAGGATCTTAACTAGATCTTCTGGATAACTTGCTGCAGCTTCTCCATCAGCACTTGTTGATTCACCTTGCACTTTTATGTTATAGAGACAGCCTTTTCTCTAAACCACATGAACCAGCCCCCACTAACTTCAAATTTTTTTTTTGCAACTTCCTCATCTCTCTCAGCCTTCAAGATCTTTTTGCTTTTTCATTTACAACTTTGTTAAGTGTTTGGTGCAAGAGGCCAAGCTTTCTGCCTATCTTAGCTTTCTATTTGCCTTCCTTGCTAAGCTTAATCATGTCTAACTTTTGATTTAAGGTGAGAGACTTGTGACTCTTCCTTTTACTTGAACACTCAGTGGCCATTGCAGTGTTATTGATTGGCCTAATTTCTTTTCTTTTCTTTTTTTTTTTTTAGTTGGAGTCTCTCTCTTTCACCCAGGCTGGAGGGCAGTGGCACATTCCCAGCCACCACAGCCTCAACCTGCTGGGCTCAGGTGATCCTTTCACTTCAGCCTTCCAAGTAGCTGGAGCTACAGGCGTGCACTACCACATCCAGCTAATTTTTTTATTTATTGTAGAGATGAGGTCTTACCAAGTTGCCCAGGCTGCTCTCAAACCTGTGGGCTCAGGCAATCCTCTCACCTCAGCCTCCCAAAGTGGGATTATAGGCATCAGCCACTGTGCCCAGCCAATTGACATAATTTCAATATTATTGTATCTCAGGGAGTAGGAAGACCTGGGAGGTGGAGGGCAATGGCCTCAGCAGTCAGAACACACAAACAACGTTTATTAATTAAGTTCACTATCATAGATGGTAGTGGTATGTGGCACCCCAAATGAGTTACAATAGATTCAAGGATCACTGATCGCAGACCACCATAACAGGCATAATAATATGAAAAAGTTTGAAATAGAGTGAGAATTACCAAAATGTGACACAGAGACACAAAGTGAGCTCATGCTGTTGGGAAAATGGCTGCAACAGCCATGCTCGAGGTAGGGTTGCCACAAGCCTTCAACTGTAAAAAATTTATTATCTGCAAAGCCCAATAAAGTGAAGTGCAATAAAAAGAGACAGACCTGCATTCTATATTTTGATATTAAAAAAATGGTTTTGAGAAAAATGCCAATGTATATACATATATGCATGCCTATATACATACAGATCTTCCCCTCAGTACCTTGGTTTCCTAGTCCGTAAAATGGAAATTTTGATAGTACTCATCTTACTTATTGTGTGAATTAAATGGAATATAATATATTTAGATATTTAGTAGCACAATGCCTAAAACATATTCAATGCATTATTTTTTCAGCTGGACCACCATTGTATTTGTGCTTGATGATTTATGAGGTCCAACAATTAAGTTCGCGAACTCAATCTAGAAAAAGTGGTACATACCTCATTGCTGAATATCACTATGGTCACCTTCAAAGTATTCCCCTTGGGAAGCTATGCACCAATGCCAATGCCTAGTCCACCTGTCAAAGCAATTTCGGAACTCATTTTCTGGAATTGCTATCAGAGCTGTCATTGTATTACCTTGATGTCCTGAATGTCATTAAAATGTCTTCCTTCCAATATTTTCTTTATCTTTGGGTAAAGAAAAAAAGTCATTGGGGGCCAGATCAGGTGAGTAGGGAGGGTGTTCTAATACAGTTATTTGTTGACAGCTAAAAACTCCCTCACGGACAGTGCTGTGTGAGCTGATGCATTGTCGTGATGCAAAAGCTCCTTCAGGATCATTTTTGCACACACCTTTCTCATGCCAAGACTTTCAGTTAACATTTTTCTAACTTTCTCAATCGATGTTTATTTGGTCTGCTATGCTTCTCATAGTCAGCCAATAATTTTGGTGCACGATTTGATGAATTTTTGCAAAGGTTTTGTCCATTCTGCTCATTACTGACTGTCCTGAGAGCTCTTCATCAGTGATGCTTTCTTTCCCCTCAGAAAAACATTTATTAATTTTTTACACTGTCATTTTCTTAATGACATTATTCCTATAAACTTGGACTAACATGTCCCTGATTTCATTTCCACTCTTACCAAGTTTAGCAAGAAATGTAATGTTTATTCATTGCTTTAATTAAAGTTCTGACATTCTCACAACATACAAAAACATGCACCAATAATAATGAACACCACTCAGCAAGACACTGCCACACATTGACCTGAACACAGCTTTGAGACACTGATATATCAAGGTTAGGAAACCTTACTGAGTTGTTTGCACAGTGTTGCTAACAAGAACATAGCCAGGCATGGTTGCTCATGCCTATAATCCCAGCACTCTGGGAGGCTGAGGTGGGAGGATTGCCTGAGCCCATGGATTTGAGACCAGCCTAGGCAACTTGATGAGACCTCATCTCTACAATAAATCAAAAAACAAACAAACAAATAAACAAACAAACAAAACAAAACATAAGCACACAGTGGCAAGTTCACAAACTTAATTGTTAGACCTCATATTATACTGTGTTAGGCGACATTACTGTGTCTCAGTCACTATGTGTATGTAGTAGCCTCTAGTCCTAGTGACTATGAAAGAATGTTATCACACGTTTTCAAATACTTTTGGTTAAAAACCACATGTAGCCGGGTGAGGTGGTTCACCCCTGTAATCCAATTTGGGGAGATAGCAGAGAGAGGATTGCTTGAGCCCGGGGGGTTAAGATCAGCCTGGGGAACTTGGTAAGACCCATCTCTACAACAAATCAAAAAAATTAGCCAGGTGTGGTGGTGTGGGCTTGTAGTCCCAGCTACTTGGAAAGCTGAAACAAAAGAATTACCTGAGCCAAAAGGTGGAGCGGTGGCTATGAGCCTGGGTGACAGAGTAAGACTCTGACTCAAAAAAAAAAAGGAAAAGAAAACCACATGTAAACGAGTTATGGATTAAGAAGCACAGGAATAGATACAGGAAGGTAAAGGTTCTTTTTAGCCACTGCGTCTTTGATAACATGGACTCCTCTACGTGAAAGACAAAACAGAAACAATGTACTGTCGTAGGAAGTACACAGGACTAGGAATAAGATCCTTAGTTCTGGGATCGTGGTTTCTTTCTATCTTAAGCAAATCCCTTGGCCTCTTGGTGTTAACTCCTTTTTGTAAAATGAGGCAATAATTCAAGCTACCATCAAGAGTCTTTCTAGCTATATGTTGATTATTTTTATGCAATAAAGGAAAAATTTTGCTGAGCTGCTTTTTTAATGTGGCAATTGTGGACACTAAGACCTGTTTTGCAAGTTGTAAGCCACAGAGGGGAGGAGTTTAGATTCTATTACTCTTCTCTCTATCCAAATGCAATAAAATAATCCAGAGGTCAGAATGACAAAGCCCTGGAAGAATTTGAACAGCCTCCTGAGATTTTTTTAGATAGAGATTTTTACTGACCTGCATGAACAGGTCATGAGTTCTTGTGTTTTCGTCTTGTGTTGACATGAACACAGCTTTGAGACACTGATATACCAAGGTTATAATGCCTTACTGAGTTGTTTGTACGGTGCTGCCAACATAAGCACATGGTGGCAAGTTCTGTTTGAATCTGTTTGACTGATGTAGACACTGCAAGTCTTTTCTTATCTGTCTATATCTTAGAAATTTGAGTATTTTAATTAGTACCAAATATAATGAGTTAATTCTCCATTACAGAATATAATTTCTAAACAGTAGCCCTACTATGTTGCTAAAATAAAAGCACCATGAATTGGGCTTTTTATTTAATGCTTTATGCACGTTGTTTATTTAATCTGTACAGTGACACAGCAAAGCAAATATATCTCTCCTCATTTAACAATGGAGAAATTCAGGGTCAAGGAGCTGAAGTAACTTGTTCAGGGTTGCACATAGGAGGAAGTAGTAAAGTCCGTCTGACTTCAAACTCTTAACTGTAACAATATTAAGATTAGGCCGGGCTCGGTGGCTCATCCTGTCATCCCAGCACTTTAGGAGGTCAAGGCGAGTGGATTGCCTGAGCTCCCAGGTTTGAGACCAGCCTGGGCAACTTGGTGAGACCTGTCTCTACAATAAATCAAATAGTAGTCAGGTGTGGTAGCACTCGCCTGTAGTTGGCTACTTGGAAGACTGATGTGGAAGGATCGATCGCTGGAGCCCAGAAGCGTGCCACTGCGTTCCAGCCCGGGCGACAGAGTAAGACTCCAACTCAAAAACAAACAAACAAACAATATTAAGATTAATCAAATGAATCAGGCAGTTCAAGGAGGACAGCCACCCTCTACCAAATGGCAATTTTAGAAACATGTCTCTTAAAAGTTAATAAATGTCCTCAAACATTAGCCCTAACTTCTTATTTCCCTTGCGTTTCCTGTCCTGATTAAAGTGAGAGTATTTGTACCAAATCCTGGATCCTGGATAACTTCTCATTATCCCAGGGGAATGACCCTAGAAAGAATGCTCAAGGGCGTAAATAGACTTTTATGTTTGATTACTTTGGGATATTTAACTTTTACTTCCACTTCAATGCATAAGTTAGGGCATTAGACAAAATATTTCTCCCAAGTTCAACCGTAAAATAATGTCCTCTGTATTACAATAATACAAACTGGGTTGATAAATAGAAAGCCTGAGTTTAAGTAATATTGTTTAAAAGGAGTCTTTTTTTTTAAGGATAAATAAGTTTATCATTCTTGTAAGAGAATGAGGGACAATAAAGTCTCTCTGTGTAACCCTCTCTTCTTGTTACTATGGGACTTTTCCCAGTGGAGTCACTAGGTCCCAAGCTGATCTGCCCATGTCTGCCTTTTTCCATGAGCTCCTAGGTTTCCATGGGTTTCCTCCCTCCTTCTGCTGTTCCAGGTATCCCTTATTGCTCTGGCATTGCTGGGCTCTTTCTAAAACTGCTGCTTCTTCCCTTACTGGTATCACTGGTCCTGCCTGGGAATGGGAAAAGGTTTTTCCTCTTCCAGCATTCATAGCTTTGTATTTGGCTTGCAAAGAGCTTTAACATTTCTTCCTTGTGGCTGGAATGAAACACCTTTGTAATGATTCAGTGTTGTATTCCAAACACTTCCTCTTGTCAAATGACCAACTTGAGAACTATGCTGACTCATGTGTCTTAACCCTTTCCTACCTGGACATGATTTTACCCTGTATAAATTAGGGACACTCATTAACTTTTCCTTTCTTTTTTCTTTAGTTTGTTCCTAGGGCTTAACACAGAGTAAATATCCAATTGATGTTTATGTGAATAAATGGACAAATCCATGAAACATAGCTGTTAATAACATAATGCATAGTAGTAACTGGGTGTGGTGGCTCATGCCTATACTCCTAGCACTTTGGGAGACCGAGGTGAGTAGATTGCCTGAGTCCATGGGGAGGGTTTGAGATCACCAGCCTGGGCAACTTGGCGAGACCTCGTCTCTGCAATAAATACAATATTATCCGAGCGTAGTAGCACATGCCTGTAGTTCTGTAGTTCTGGCTACTTGGAAGGCTGAGGTGGAAGGATTGCTGGAGCCCAGCAGGTCAACACTGGGGTGGCCCTGAGTGTGCCACGGCACTTCAGCCTTAGACTCCAACTCAAAAAAAAAAAAAAAAGAAGAAAAGTTGTGTAGTGTAGCATTTATGTATTTAAATATACCCATGTAATACATTTGCATGTATTTTTAGACATTATATTTATTGGGATATGTAATTTTTTATTATAAAATTTTTTTTTTAAAAACACTTTTATTTTGAGTTGGAGTCTCACTCTGTCACCCAGGCTGACATGCAGTGGCACAGTTTTGGCTCACAGCAGTCTCAACTTCCTGGGCTCAGGCAATCCTTCTGCCTCAACCTCTTAAGTAGCCGGGACTACAGGCAGAGCTTTTTTTTTTTTTGAAGAGTCAACGTCTTGCTCTGTTGTCCAGGCTGGTCTCAAACTCCTGGACTCAAGAATCCTCCCACCTTGACCTCTCAAAGTGCTGGGATTACAGGCATGAGTCAATATGCCTGACCCAGGATATGTAATTTTTAACAAAAATATAACCATGCCTTTATTTGCCTTATATTGAAGCATGCGATCCAGACCCATATTAATAAAATGGTCTGAAGCACCTAGGCCAAGATGGGATGAATCTCTAGGTATACCTACATCTATCTAGTTAGCAGTACCCTCCTAATTTAATCTCTTTGGATATATGCTTGACTCAATAATTTTTCTTCATGTTTTTAGTATTAGTAATGATAAAGTGGAAGATATGCCACATAAGAATTAATTATAAATGTACAGAATATCTCAAAACACTCACAGGATGTATTAGGTGAGCTGTACTTAGTCTCTCAGTTCTTCTTATGACTAACTACATGGGTGACACCAGGACCACCATGCCACACAGCTCCAGGGGCCCCCGTTGAAGTCTGTGTGGATGGAGACACCAGAGTGGTATGACCACATGTGGCAGTCCTAAGATTACACACATTTCCAAAACTTTTATGGACGTACTTCTCTGTTCCCTCCTTTGAAAAATTCTAGAGCATGGCTCTCAGGTGACATCCCTAGCAAATTTTAGCATTGAACTAAGAGTCTGATAAATTATTCTACTGAAGAATTTAGATCAGTTTAACAGTAAAAATAATGTAACAATAATATGACTTCTCAGAAATTGTTTTTTTTAAAGATATTGTTTTATTAAAAAGATTTGCCTTTCTCAGTCATTTAAGTCTACAAAGAACTTCCACATGATCTCTTGGAATTTGCATATTAATCCCATGAATGATATCCGTAATTCTTACCTTATAAATTGAGAACTGAGGCTCCGCGCAAGATAGCAACATGCCCAAAGTAACACAGCCACATAGTGACAGACTTGGGATTCAAACTGCTGATTCTAATTGCAATAATTGTTCCACTACGTTATGGTTTTGTTTTTTTTTAATTAGAAATACCTTGTGCATGCCAGAGAGAATTTCAATGACCTCAAAAGTGTGTACAAAATCAAAGGTAGTTTAATGATAGTACATAAAAAACTCAAAAGAGCAGAAAAACCACCCACAGATATCAAATGGGTCTTTTGAGACATTTTATTTTATTGTACTTTAGATTTGAGATTTGTTTGTTTGTCTGTTTTAAGTCAGCGTCTCCCTCTGCTGCCCAGGCTGGAGTGCAGTGGCATGATCTCAGCTCACTGCAGCCTCAACCTCCTGGGCTCGACCTCTTGAGTAGCTGGGACTACAGGCACATGCCACCATACCCAGCTGATTTTTTGTACTTTTTGTAGAGATGAGGTTTTGCTTGCTGCTGAGGTGGGTCTTGAACTTCTGACCTCAAACAATCCTCTCCCCTTGGCCTCCCAAAGTGCTGAGATTACAGGAATGAGACCATGCCTGGCCTAGAAGAATGAGTTTATTATAGATGGTTTATTGACTCACTCATTAACTCAGCATACATTTTTGGAATGTCTGTTATTGACAAGGCACTGACCTGAATACTATGAGAACTGCAAAAATGAGTATGAGACAATCACTGGCCTCACGAAATATACAATTTCAAAGCCCACAAATAACTATAACAGCATACAGGATGGTACAGATGCCACACCAGAGGTATGAGCACAGCATCAGGAGAAATTAGCAGATGAAAAGAAGAGGCAACATAGTTTGAATTATGTAATGTATACATACATGAAATATGTTTTACTCTTGCAATAATAATAATAATAAAAGATCTGTTTGTTGTTTAAAGATGAGGCATTGTTAAGTCCATGGTAGAGAAACAATGGCATAAAGTGGCCAGACCAGCCTGGGCAACTTGGTGAGACCTCGTCTCCACAATAAATCAAAAAATAAACTGGGCGTGGTAGCGTGTGTCTGTAGTTTCAGCTACTTGGAAGGCTGAGGCAGAAGGATCGCCTGAGCCCAGCAGGTCGAGGCTGTGGTGGTCGTGAGCGTGCCACTGCACTCCCTCCCGGGAGAGAGAGTCAGGAATACATAGACCAAGTTGTTTTTCCTGCCCACTGAGTTAACAAGAGAAGGAAGAGGAGTTGTCTTTTCAAGCTAAGTTCCAAGGAAATGGCGTCACCTGGGGAAAAACATTTTTTAATTAAGATGAACAAATTGAAGGACTTTAAGCACTATGGTGTGTGTGAGAAGTATGGGGGGAGGTTTCTTGGCTACCATCTTGCACAACTCCCCATTTTAAAGTTGAAGAAACCGAGGCATAGATAAGTGAAGATACTTGCCCAAGATCACATAATCAATCAGAAAGTGACAGAACTGATATCCAGGTCTCCAGACCCCAAACTGCTTTCCCTGATTGCTGGCAATATGTAGAATGCCATCTGAGGCATAAACAGAGTTAGATCACTCTTATCAAGTATCTACAGTTTTGCCTCATAGATAATAGACACTTACAAACTATTTACTGAATGAATAAAAATTAAATTAGTAATGCTAGTTATTTATATAACATATATCTGTCTACTTGACATCTTGACACTGGATCTAACTGATACTTCAGATTTTTTTTTTAGTCAGAGTTATAATAATAAAAGATCTGTTTGTTGTTTAAAGATGACGTACTGTTAAATCCATTGCAGAGAAACAATGGCATAAAAGTGGCCAGACCAGCCTGGACAACTTGGTGAAATCTCGTCTCTACAATAAATCAAAAAATAAACATGGCTATTTGGAAGGCTGAGGCTGAAGGATCTGAAGGATCTAACGTGTCACCCAGAGTAGAGTGCAGTGACACACTCATGGCCACTCCAGCCTTGAACCACTGGGTGCAGGTGATCCTTCCCCCTCAGCCTTCCAAGTATCTGGAATCACCGGTGTGCACCACATCCAGCTATTTTTTTTTTTAATTGTAGAGACGAAGTCTTGCCAAGTTGCCCAGGCTAGTCTTCAACCCCTAGACTCAGGCAGTCCTCTCGCCTCGGCCTCCCAAAGTGCTGGGATTACAGGCATGAGCCAGTGTGTCCAGTGGTATTTTAAATTTAACATGTTCAAAACTGAACTGATCTTCTTTCCCAGATTTGCTTTACCTTCAGTCTTTCTCATCCCTGTTGATGGCAACTCCTCCATCCTTTCAGTTACTAAAGCAGAAACCCTTGGAGGCATCTTTGATGTCTTTCTTTTTATCCTACTGCCTATCAATTTTGTCAACAAATTCTGGGCTCTACCGTCAAAATATAAACAGAAACTGACCGCCCTCCCCACCTTCTCTACTGCTCCCATCTTAATTCAGTCTACAACTATCTCTCTCCTGGATTACTGCAGCAATCTGTAAACCAGACTTCTTGCTTCTACCTTTGTGCACACCCAGTTGTTTTCAAAGCAACCAGAAGGATTTTTTTGAGTCAGGGTCTCACTCTATTGCCCAGGCTGGAATGCAGTGGCATAATCACAGCCCACAGCAGCCTCCAACTCCCAGGCTCAAGTGATCCTCCCACCTTGACCTCCCAAGCAGCTGGGACTACAGGCATGCACCACCACATCCAGCTAGTTTGTTGTTGTTGTTGTTGTTGTTGTTGTTTTGGGTAGAGACAGGGTCTTGCTATGTTGCCCAGTCTGGTCTTGAATGCCTTGGCTCAAGCCATCTTCCCGCGTCAGTCTCTCAAAGTGCTGGGATTACAGGCGTGAGCCATTGTGCCTCACAGATTCTTTTAAATCTTATCATCACTCCTCTGACTGTGGCCTAAAATGGACTTTCAACTCACTTAGAGTAATAGCAGTCTCTTCAGTGGTACAGATGTTTATAGTAGCATTACTCATAGTAGCCAAATGTGGAAGCAAGTGGAAGCAAGCCAAATGTCACCAGATGCATGTATAAACAAAATGTGTTATACCCATTCAATGGAACAATATGTAGCAATAAAAAAGAATGTAGAAGCCAGTCACAGTGACTCATACCTGTGATTCCAGAACTTTGGGGGGTTGAGGTAGGAAGATTGCTTAAGCCCAGGAGTCTGAGACCAGCCTGGACAACATAGCGAGATCTCATCTCTACAAAAATTCAAAAAATTAGCCGGGTATGGTGACGAGTGCCTATAGTCCTATTTACTTGTGAGGCTGAGTTGGAAGGATCACCTGAGTCCATGAGGTTGAAGCGACAGTGAGCTATGATCATGCCATTGCACTCCAGCCTAGATGAAAGAGTGAGAGCTCGACTTAGAAAAAGAAAAAGAGTGAAGAATAATTGATATGTGCTACAATTTGGTTGAACCTTAAAACATTATGTTAAATGAAATAAGCAAGTCTCAAAATCTCTAAAGACTACAAATTTAATGACTCTATTTCTATGTAATGTTAAGAACAGGCAAATCCATAGAAACAGAAAGTATATTGTGACTACCTAGGGCTGGAGGCCCTGGAGGAAATAGGGAGCATCTTCTCATGGGTACAGTTTCTTTTAGTAGAATGCAGGTGTTCTAAAATGGACTGTGGTGATGATGTACACATCTCTGTGAATATGCTTAAACCACTGAATTGGACACTGTATATGGGTGTATTTTTATGGTATGTGAATTACATCTCTACAAATCTGTTTTTTTTTTTTTAAGAGGATTAAGTAATAGAAAGGAGATATGGAACATAATAAAAGGAGCAGCTTATGTAAGGCCCCCAATTGGGAAGAAACAGAGTATCCATGCGGAATGGGAAGAAGGTCTGTATCCCCAGGGTGTAGGGAAAAGGTGGAAAATATGCTGGAGGGTTAGATAAAGATCACATTATGCAGATTTAAAATTTTATCACAATCTCCAAAAGAAAGATTTAACCCTCTCCTTGTTTAACACGAGGATACTCACCAGCAATGCTTGTGGCTGCAGTATTTACTCCAAGATTTTAAAAAAAGAGAGAATTACTATATTTTAATTCTCTCTAAGAAAAGTTTTTATATTTTATTTTCACATAGAAAACCAGTCAGGTTTGCTTCAGCCTCAAAAAGCATGTTTATGTAAAATTAAATGAGTTGCACTTTTTTTTTTCCTAAATGGGTGAAGGGTTAAAGAAACTTAAGCAAGTAAGTGACAAAATCAAATTTCCATTTTAAAAAACCTTCTGTTTCTCTGGTGTGTGGAGAATTAGAAATGGGCAAATGCAGAAATTGGGAGTGCAATTATAAATGATTGCAGTGGAGTAGGAAGAAAGGATGACTGAAGTGGAGACAGCGATAAGAGATGGACTTTGGAATCTGTTTTGGACAGAGAATCAAGGAAAACCAATGACTGAGTGGACGTAGGGTGTGAAAGACATAGGTAGATGCTTAGATGGAGACCCCAGGGAAGAGTGATTTTTAGTGGTGTCATTTTGTGTATGCCAAATTTCAGATGTGTTTGGGAACAACCACGTAGGGATGTATGTAGATTGTTTGGGATATATTTGAGTTTGGGTTCAAATATCAGCTCTGCCATTGACTAGCTATGTGACACTGAAAAACATTATTTACTTTTCCTGATTCCCTCATCTGTAAATGGAGAGATCATAACATAGAATAGTCACATAGTAATCTACTGAGGTAGTACAACTTGTTGGTTAGCACAGACTTTGGACTCCCAGAGCCTACATTTGGACACAGGCTTCACCATGACTATAGGTGTGTGACATTGGGCAAGTTACTTAACCTCTTTGAGCCTCATTTTCTTAATAACCAAATGGGGATAATAATAACACCTATCTCATAGGATAGTTAAATAACTTATGCGTTAGATGATGCATACAAAGTGCTTGGGACTAACACAGTAAGCAGATGTAGTGGTAGCTAATGCTATTATCTCACTGGGTTGACATGAAAAGATGAGATAATGCATACAAAAGGAACCAGGGTATATGAGGTGTTCAAAGAATGTTGCTCAAGTTTTTTTTTCTTATTTTTCCCTCTGAATTTTGTCTTCATTGAACTTTAAACTTTTGTTCAGATTAGGTTGACCTGGGCACTTTCTAGCATGGGAAGGTCCATTCAATTGCCCAATAGCTTAAGATGGGAAATAAAGGCTAGTGAACATTGCCCGAAGAGGGGGAAATTGAGCAAGAAATGTCTAAGGGAGAGGCACAAACCAGATGGGGAGACAGAATGCAATCAACAAACACTGACAGCAGAACAGACCATAGAATTCCTGAAAAAAAAAAAAAGGAGTTGGTTTGGAACATTGGCCGCTATGAGATGAACCCCACTGCTGTGTTTTCATTTTATCATTTTATTTTTATTTATTTATTTTATTTTACTTTTTGAGTCGGGGTCCCACTCTGTCGTCCAGGCTGGAGTGCAGAGGCATGATCATGGCTCACCATAGTCTCAGACTCCTGGGCTCAAGTGATCTTTCAGCCTCAGCTTCCTGAGTAGCTGGGACTACAGGTGTGCACCACCACTTCCAGCTATTTTTTTTTTTTTAATTTGTATCTTTTGTAGAGATGGGGGCCTCGCTATATTGCCCAGGCTGGTATTAAATTCATGGTCTCAAGCAATTCTCCCATCTCGACCTCCCAAAGTGCTGGGATTACATTACCTACAAAGTGCTGGGATTATATTACTGTAAGTTTCATGAAGTGATTTTTTCTGAGGCCTTTGTGTGTGCCATTTCCACTGATCCTTCATTCCTTTTATTTTTAAAATTATTTTATTTTATTATTATCATTTTTTTTTTGAGTCAGAATCTCACTCTGTCACTTAGGCTAGAGGGCAGTGGCACACCCCCAGCCACCACAGTCTCGACCTGCTGAGCTCAGGCAATCCTTCCGCCTCAGCCTTCCAAGTAGCTGGAACTACAGGCAAGTGCCACCATGCCCGGCTAATTTTTTGATTTATTGTAGAGATGAGATCTCGCTCAGTTGCCCAGGCTAGTCTCGAGCCCACGTGCTCAGACAATCCTCTCATCTTGGCCTCCCAAAGTGCTGGGATTATAAGCGTGAGCCACCATGCCAGTCGTTCTTTCTTTCACTCACTTATTCATCTGTTTATTTTCTTTTTCTTTTTTTTTTTTTTGAGTTGGAGTCTCACTCTGTCACCCAGACTGGAGTGCAGTGACACGCTCCCGGTCACCGCTGCCTCGACCTGCTGTGCTCCGGTGATCCTTCCACCTCAGCCTTCCGAGTAGCTGGAACTACAGGCGTGCGCTACCACGCCTAGCTAATTTTTTTATTTTATTGTAGAGATGAGGTCTCGCCAAGTTGCCCAGGCAGGTCTTGTACTCTCGGGCTCAGGCAATTCACTCACCTCAGCCTCCCAAAGCGCTGGGATTCCATGCTGAGCCACCAAGCCCGACTCATCTGTTTATTTTCTAATTTACTCAACAAATATTTACTGAGCACCAGGTTCTGGGAAGATAGAAGAGGGTGGAGAGGAGACAAACATTTTTTATCCTAATGGAGCTTGAAGTACAGTGGGAGAAGACAAGAAAGAAACAAACAAGTAGAATAGATAGAGTCAGGTAAATTATGAAGAGAAAAATAAAACAAGAGTGTTATGAGAAATGCAGACATAGTGAATAAAGGCCAGAGGGATGGAAGCATTTCAACAGGGATGGGGACATTCCTTGCAAACGCCCTGCTCTGTGTGTCCGTGTCCTTCTGTATCCCATTTTCCTGTCCTCCAAAAGTTAAATAAATGAAAGAGAAAAGATTCTATTAGACTGAGCAAGATAAATGTACTTAGTAACTCGTTGTGTTAATTTGTAGGTTTGCTGTGACAAGTGACCACAAATTGGGTGGCTTGAGACCTCAGAGAAAGGTTTCCTCACAGTTCTGGAGGCCAGAAGTCCAGAGTCCAGCAGGGCCGCATTCCTTCAGGCAGCGTTTTGGGAACTACTCATTCCTAGTCTCTCTCAGCTTCTAGGAACTGCCTCAGCACTTCTGGCCCTCTGTGTCCATGTCTGCTCCTCTTCTGTCTCTTACATGTCATAGAATTTACGGCTCACCTAGCTAATTTAAGGTGATCTCATCTAAAGATGCTTTAATTAATCACATCTGCAAAGACCTTTTCCCAAAGGTGGTCACAGTCACAGGTTCTGATTATTAGGACATGAACATATCTTTGCAATCTACTATACCCAGTGAAGGTGTTTTATTTATTCTGGAGCCTTTGTTACAGACTTCTTCTCATTTCTCATCTTTCTTCTCCAAGTTGAATGGTTGTCTTTTAGAAGTGTTCTCCCAGCCAGGTTCGGTGGCTCAGCCTGTAATCCCGCGCTTTGGGAGGCCGACATGAGTGAATTGCCTGAGCCTGCGGGTTCAAGACCCACTTGGGCAACTTGGCGAGACCTCATCTCTACAATAAATCAAAAAAATTAGCCAGGCGTGGTAGTGCGCACATGTAGTTCCAGCTGCTTGGACGGCTGAGGTGGAAGAATCGCTGGAGCCCAGCAGGTCGAGGCTGCGGTGGCTGGCAGCATGCCACTGCACTCCAGTCTGGGCGACAGAGTGAAACTCCAACTCAAAAAAAAAAAAAAGTGTTCTCCCTTCCTTCCTTCCTCCTCACTTCCTTCCCTTTTCTTTCTCTCTCTCTCTCTCTCTCTTAGTTTTTTCTTCCTTTTTTCAAGGCAGTGTCTATACAGAAGTAAGTGAGGTGGATGACTGAGAATTATCTGAAGTAAAGATATTTGTATAGCCACAGTTATTAATGTGGTGCAAGGGCCAGCTGGGGTTGGCATCTGTTTTGGAGTTGTGATAAGTAAGTAGGCTACATTTCTAGAACAATTATAAATCTTTTGTTGGTCAAACATCAAACAGATAAATATAATCCATGTAACAATTTGGAAAATTGAAGAAACTCTTCCATTCCTTCCTTTTTCCATCCATACCATACATAGCTAAGTTGCTTTCCTTATATATACTTTCTTTCTCTGTTTTTTTTACAGTTTAAGTCTTTGTTATGGTATAACATAAATGTAACAGGTGCAATACCTTTAAGTTCACATATTAACTTCACATTATTAATTTTTATATATGTGTACATTTATGTAACCACCACCCAAATAAAACATTCAGAAGGCTTCTTTTGGACAGCCATGGTGGCTAACTCTTGTAATCCCAGCACTTTGAAAGGCCAAGACAATAGGATTGCTTGAGTCCAGGAGTTTGAGATCAGCCCAGGCAACATAGCAAGACCAAACCACTACAAAAAATCAGAAAATTAGCCTTGCCTGGTGACACACATCTGCAGTCCCAGCTACACAGGAAGCTGAAGTGGAAGAATCACCTGAGCCCAGGAGGTCAAGGCTGTAGTGAGCCGTGATTATTCCACTGCACTCCAGCCTGGGTGACAGAGTGAGACCCTGACTCAATCGCCCCCAACCAAAAAAACCAGACGGCTTCTTTCCACCTAATAATCCTCTCCCCAAAGCTGACCACTATTCAGAGGTCTATCACCATAAGCTACTTATCTGGTTCTGAACTTATAAAGTGATATAGTATGCATTTGTGTAAATTTCTTTTTTCAATATATGTCTGAGAGATTTATCCATGCTTTTGTGTGTAGCTATAGTTTATCCTTTTTCAGACTACATAGTATTCCACCATATATGTCATAATTTATTTACTTGTTCTAATTTGTGTTGTTTCCATTTGTGAGCTATCATGAATGAAACTGCTATGAATCTTCTTATATAAATCTTTTGGTGGACATACATCCTCCTTTTTTCTTGAGCATATCCCTAGGACTGGAATTGTTGGGCCATAGAATAGGCGTATGTTTAGTTTTAGTAAAAACCCAGGAGTTTTCCAAAGCAACTATACCAATATTCTCTTGAGCTGTTCCATATCATCACCACTTGATACTGTCATGCTTTTTAATTTTAGCCATCTTGATGAGTATAAAGTAATATTTCATTGTGGTTTTAATCTGCATTTCCTTAATGTCTAATAATATTGAGTACTTTGACATATGCTTAATGGCCATTCATATATTCTTTTCTGTATCCATTTGAGGATTTTACCTCCCCCCCGCAAAATGTTTTAGTTGTCGGCATTTTTCTTATTGTTTTGTAGGAGTTCATTATATATCCTAGATATGAATCTTCTTTGTAAATACATGTATTATTGCAATCTGCGACTTGCCTTTTCACTTTGTTAATTGTATATTTTAGAGGTCTGCAGCTTTATCTTTTAAGGCCCAGATGACAAATATTTTAGGCTCTGCAGTCCATGTTAGTCTCTTGTAACTATTCAAATGTGCCATTGTAATGCAAAGATAGCTATAGACAAGATGTTTAATAAATAAGCATGACTGTGCTCCAATTAAATCTTAATTATAGGTACTAAAATTTGAATTTTATACACATTTCACATATAATGAAACAGTATACCTCTTTTGGTTTTTTCCAGCCGTGTAAAAAGTAATGACTCTTCTTAGCTCACAGACAGTTCAAGACATGTGATGGGCTGGATTTAGCTCACAGTTCATATTTTGGCAAGCTGTGGTGTATTTGACAAATGTAAATTTTTAATTTTAATAAATTCCAATTATCAATATCTTCTTTTGTCATTAATGCTTTTTGAATTCCTATATAAGAAACCCTTCTTTATCCCAAAGTCATGAATATATTCTCCTTCATTTTATTCTGGAAGTTTTATGTTATCATTCATGTTTATGTCTATGATCAATTTGGAATGAATTTCTGTGAATGATGGCAAGTAGAGATTTTGTACTCTTGCTTCTTTGTGCTAAGTTAAAGTTTCAACCTTATTATGCAACCATAACTTATCTGCTCGTTGAAGCTTTTCCTGATGCCCCCATGTTGGGCTTATAGCCTTCTTCTAGTCATTCACTCAACAAGACTTTTTTTTATGAGCATTTATTTTCTACTTTGTTATCAATGTGTTTATGTGTGTGTAATAAGGAAATATGTTTTCTTCCCTTTTTTATCCCCTTATCTTATAAGGTGTGTTAACTTTATATCACAGTATTCACACATTGCTACCTTTACATAATCATATTAAGTTACAGCATATCAAAGAGAAAAGCCTCACTTAGGGAGGCTTTGCATCTTCTTCTGGAGAAGCAGTTCATGTAAACAACTACTTTTTGAAGTCTTACTATGTACCATGTGAGGTACACGGTCAAGGAAAATTGCAGTTTTTGGAAGAAAACAATCAAAACTTTATAGTAAAATATGACAACTGTTATGATACTATTGCAAATATTTGTTTACATGTTTTTCTCCTACTAAAAATGAGTTATCGGAAGAAGTTAGTTATTTGAAGAAAGAAGTCATAAATTTTGGGGGTTTTTTTTAGTCAGAATCTCACTCCATTGCCCAGGCTGGAGTGCAATGGCATGCTCACGGCCACCCCGGTGTCAACCTGCTGGGCTCTGGCAATCCTTCTGCCTCAGCCTTTCAAGTAGCTGGAACTACAGGAACGTGCTACCACACCCAGCTCATTTTTAAAATTATTATTATTTATTATAGAGATGAGGTCTCACCAAGTTGTCTGGGCTGGTCTCGAACCCACAGGCTTAGGCAATCCACTCGCCTCGGCCTCCCAAAGTGCTGGGTTGACAGGCTGAGCCACCAAGCCTGGCCAGTCACAAGTTTTAATTTATCTCCAGCACTAGTATAAATCCTAGCATTAAAAAGTGCTCATGACATTTGATAAGTGATTAAATAAGTGAATAAGTACACATACATGTACAGCGAGTATATATAATACGTATATATAATATGTATACATATAAGTTCAGTGAGTGAATGCACATAAATGTATGCATATATGCACACATCACATACACACACATACACACACACACAAAACCTTCTACTCTCTGCTCTCAGACACACACAGCTGAAGTACCCCTTCAGAAACTACTACTCTTTCTTCTGTGTAATTCAGACAGAGGACAAAGTTTATTTGGTAAAGATTAATGATTAAAGTTTCTGTATCTCCTGCATCAGTTTACCTGGGTTCAAATCCAGACTCTATCACCTAACCACCATGTAATCTTTAACTAGTTAATGAACTCCCTTGTGCCCCAGTAACTTCGTTTGTAAATGAAAAGACCTTCCTTCTCGTAGGGTTCTTTAGAATAGCAAATGAGTTAATATATATCAAATACTTAGAAGGCTCAATAAGGAAAGGCACTTTTGTCTGTTTTGTTCACTGCCGTATCCCTAGCTCCTAGAAGAGTGTTTGGTACGTAGCAGATACTCAACAAACAGCTATTGAAAGAATGGCCAATATCTGGATAATAAAAATCTAATAGCTGGGGGGTGGGACTGGCAGTTGAGGGAAACTACCAGGGGACGGAGAGGCACACCTCATCAACAAGGGTACCTGCACAATGAACATTTATATACCTAACCCTGAATTGTACCCCATTTATCTTTAAAATAAAATAAAATAAAAAGAAATTAAAAAAATAAATGAATAAATTTTTAAAAACCTAATGGCTGTTGGCTATCATTTTATGTATACTATAAAAGTTCTGAATTCCCTTTTCAATCATTCCCTCCCTACCCTCCCCCTACCCCCACCCCCACTTCGTTACATTTTTCACTCCTTGGAAGTCATAGTTTTTCCTATAATGACACAAGGTGGCAGCATAGGTCTCCTTTTGAGTTAGTAAAGTTCTAGTTTTACCATCTTCAGGGAGAAATTTTCGGCCGCATCTTTGCTCGCAAGTTCCTTCATCCATTTTAGATTCTCTCTCTGTATGTTTTTTTTAATGAACAACATTAAGTACTTGAATTATCATAAGGTTAGTTCTTAACTGCTCTAATTTCTAGTTAAATAAAAGATTACTGTTTGTTGGGAGGTAAAAATGTTGACGTGAATCCAAGACTGCTTTACAGTACCACTACTGTTTGTGTTCTTAAAATTCTTTTTTTGTAACAAAAAAACTGCTTGACAAATTATGACCCCAAATCTCCTGTTTCACAGACACAAGGTGCAACCATGTTGTTCTTTCCAAGACCGCAAGAAGCAAAAAACAATTGACAAAATAAGATGTCCTCTCTGTCTCTTTACCAAAGGTGTAGGTCTAATTCTGTAGTCTTTCTAATGATGCTCTGGGAAACCACACTTGAGAAGCAGAGATTTCTGAGCACCTTTGAGGGTGAGACTTTGTGGGGTAAAGAAAATAATCTTAGTTTAGAAATTGAGAAACCTGGATTCTAGTGGGGTTTCAGGAATCTCCTTACCTCCAACCTTCAGCAAATCGCTTATCTTTCCAAGATTTTTTCCTTATTTGTAAAACAAGGATCATAATCTCTATCTTACCTACTTGGAAATGAAGTCAGTGACTGTAAGTGACATCATACACTGTAAAGGGTATAACTGTATCATACATATTATAAACTGTCAAGCATTATACACTTACCCCCCATGAGCTAATGTTAGCATCATTTCCATTTTACCTATGGGGAAAACCAGTTCCATCCAGTTAAATAAGCTTGACTCAGTTTTCTCATCTGTGGAGTGGGACTAATGATAGAAACTCCACCCACCTACCTCAGATAATAGATGTGAAAGTACTTTTAAAGCGAAAGTACTCTCACCTGTACAAAATGATTAGCCTAAGCAAATGACCTTTCTTGGATTTCACAAACGATTCTGAAGAAAACAATGTATAGGCTGGGCCCAACCACGCCTATAATCCCAGCACTTTGGGAGGCTGAGGTGAGAGGATTGCCTGAACTCATGGGTTCGAGACCAGCCTGGGCAACTTGGTGAGACCTCATCTTTACAGTCAATCAAAAAGTTAGCCAGGCATGGTGGTGCGTGCCTGTAGTTCCAGCTACTTGGAAGGCTGAAGTGGAAGGATCACCTGAGCCCAGCAGGTCGAGACTGCGGTGGCTGTGAACGTGCCACTGTACTCCAGCTTGTGTGACAGTTTTAGAATTCTACTCAAAAAAAAAAAAAAAAAAAAAGAAAAAGAAAAAGAAAACAATGTAAAACTAAATTGTCAAAGAAAATAAGCATTTTGATTTACTACCTTCAGAAACCACAAGAAATTGTGCATTTAAAAAATGTAGGAATAGGGCAACCCCTTTGGGTCTCCTCCTACAGTGGGGGCTTTTCTGTCCTTTCAATAAATCCTGCTTTCTCAAAAAAAAAAAAAAAAAAAGAAAAAAGAAAGAATGAAAGAAAATATATATATAGGAATAGAGAGGCTGAAGGTGTTACTTTATATAGGGAACAGTGACTATAAGCAAATGGTATATTCAAATTGACATTTGATAAATGCTTTTTGAATAGGTGTATTTAAATTAGATATCTTGTAGAAATACAGTGTCATTTAAAACATTAACATTCAACAACTATTTATTGATTGCTTATTGTGTACCAGGTATTTTCAAATGTATTATTTTATTTTATAACTTTTTAAACCCTACCCAGAACTGTAGAAAAATGTCAGCCCCATTTAAAAATTGAGGAAGCTGAGGTTCAGAGAGATTATTCAGCTTGGCTCAGGTCAAACAGCAGATCCAAGAGTTTCTGACCTCCAGTCTCCTGCTCCTTCCAGTCTTTTCTCAGAAGTGTTACTGTGGTCGTGTCCATCCAGACCTGTGAGTGCACTCCTGATAACAAATCCAACGCTCATAGCAGCATGCCAGCAACTGTTGTTTAGTAAAAACCAGAAGAGGTATGGAAATGTAAGAGTTTGAAGATCCCGGAGAAGGGGACACTACTTAGTCAAAACTTACATGTCTTCTTAAGTTAATTTAAATGACCTCAGACGTAGGCGCTGACCTTTAGACTACACAATTCCACATAAAGGGACTCGGCTACTTTTCCCTTAAATATTTCCAGAGCTGGCTGGGTCTCGAAAATTTAATCCCAGCACTTTGGGAGGCTGAGTCAAGAGGATTGCCTGAGTTCAGGGGTTCGAGACCAGCCTGGGCAAATTGATGAGACCTTGTCTCTACAATATATAAAAAAATTAGCCAGGCGTGGTAGCATGCGTCTGTAGTTCTGGCTACTTGGAAGGCTGAGGCAGAAGGATGCCTGAGCCCAGCAGGTAGACATTTGGGGTAGCGGTGAGCATGCCACTGCACTCCAACCTGGGCAACAGAGTGAGACTTTGACTCAAAAAAAAAAAAATTTCCTGAGCCAATTCATACCTGTTCACAAATAAAAATAATTAATTATTAAATGTTAGGAGTTAAAAGGAGAGAGAAAGAAAATGATGAGGTGACAAGAGATCTTACAAATGAAGGCCATTTAAATCTCTTGGGAGGTATCAGTTATTTAAGAAGGATATGCTGCTTTTGCCACACATAATAAGTTAATCTTAAAAAGGCATTTATCCCTGCTGATAATAAACTGGATGTCATTTTAATGTGTGGATTTTGGTAAGCTATGTTAATCAGGAATTCTAATTACTTAATTAATTTGAAATGACACCATTCTAAACTATCAAGTCTGTTCCGCTGCATTTTATTTGCTGGTAAGATTGTTCAACTTTAAGGTTTAAAGCCAAGAAGTCTTCAAATTTACATATCTGGTTAGGCTGTTTTATTTCCCATTATCTAAAGAGTGATATTGACACTATATTTTATGACTTGTTCAAGTCAGTTTTAACAAGTATTTGTAGTGTTCTGTTCCCTTGAAGTGTTATCCAAATATAATACTTGTGTGCACAGAACTACATGTACCAATTAACACTATGATCTTTTAGTTATGAAAAAAATAGCCCACAGAGCCTTATAAATAGAAATATCAAACTCCTATTTAAACCTCCATTTATTTTCCTTTTTCTCTGCTTTTGGAATAACAGATTTTCATCCTTCTTAATTAACAAGTAGTTGAGTTTAATCCGGAGAATCTTAAAGCAAAATAGAGTCAATCCAGTGCCAGCTAAAGTTAACAATCTACCCAGTGACCTTTAAAGAGACCAACAACAACTGTTGAGTTATGATTCCGCTTAACTAAAAGTCCGACTTTTAAAAATGTGTTTATTCTTAATAAGCCACTTCACAAAGAATAGCACACAGGAAAACTCTGTGCTAGGTACTAGATAGAGAGGGGCTGTGGAGTTGATGATCCCTACAGCTGACTAGTCTTTACTAACTAGAACACCAAATCAGACAGGAGATCTTACCACTCTTTCTTGAGGTTTCAAAATCAAGCCTCTGCCTTATGGAGTTAACAATCTTTGAGGGACAAATTATGGCCACTTATGAAAAGTAAAATAAGAACACAGGATATAGGATACAGTGGAATATGAGTGGCTGAATGGCATAGGTGCTTAAGGACATTTGGAGCTCAAAAAAGGGAACGGTCAGAGAGGGCTGCAGTTTCAAGAAAACTTACTTTTAGACTACAATTCCAAAGACTAGGTTTGGTGACTTAGAATTTCAGGAATGATTGTCATTACAAAGAGTGTTGGGTGGGCAAAGAAAAGACGCTGGAATCCTGAATTCCTTTTAGAATGTCAACAGTTATGAAATGGGTCTTGCTTTGTTTCTGCTATTTTAACATTTTAAGAGAAGGTGTTTCTCACTGAAAAGCTATCTGAAAGACTCTGTCTTTTGAGTTACCCAGGTTTTTACCTGCTGCTGTTTGAATCCAGAGGGCTGTCTGATTGGCAGCTGGATGCTTCAGCTCCAAAACTGCTTTGAAGATTCAGATACTCTTGCTTCCAGAAGATAGCAATTTTGCCTTTCTTTGCCAGTCCCACTTGTTAATCAGTCTCAACTTGAGCTTAATTCCATAAACAAAACTCTGTGCTAGGTACTAGATAGAGAGGGGCTGTGGAGTTGATGATCCCTACAGCTGACTAGTCTTTACTAACTAGAACACCAAATCAGACTGAAGTAAGTGCTCTAAAAGTGTCATAAACAAAGTGTTGAGGGGGAAGTGAATTCCATGCAGGGGTCAAAAAAGGACTCAGAGGAGGTGACACTTCAGAGGACACTAAAGAAAGAGACATTTTTGCTAGCTAGAGAAGAAAAGAATGCACAATCGGCAGAGGGCGCAGGAGATCAGGGGTGTTGTGGGGAAGGACTGGGCAAGGAGGGGTGGCTGGTGGACAGCGGCTGAATACAAGTCAGGGTAAGAAGGAACATGATCCATACAATGTATCAGAAAGCTACAACTATTTGCATTTCTGGATGCACAAAAAGAGATACCTGGAAGAAGCATCCATTGACCCCCACTATGTGCCCAGCTCCATGCTAGGCATTATAGAAGATAGAAGGGAAGGCCCTTGCCCTGGGAATGTTTATTCTCTATTGGGAAGAAAGAGTAACTCACATAAAATAATTAAAATGAATACACCAGCCTCTAAGGAAAAGTGTTAGACTGCCAGAAACCTAAGTGGGGAGTGCTCCTGCTGTCCTGGAATTCCTCATAGGATACAGCAGAAAGGTTGGTGGCTTGGGTCTCCACCTCAGAAGCAGGAAAAAAGGCAATGGCTAACCCTTATGGGGCACTTACTGTGTACTGGGCACTGTTCTAGGAGTGTACATGGATTAAGTAATTGAATCTTCACAACTACTCTGTTTGGGAGAAACGGTTATTATCTCTAGTTTACCTGTGAGGAAACCGAGGCACAGAGACACAGTCAGCGTTCAAATCCAAGGGATAAAGCTCCAGAGTTGTGCAGCATTTTTCACTTTGGCAAACTCAGAGTCTAGCACAGTAACCGGAGCTGGGTGTTAAGATCAGGAAAAAAAGAAGCCAAAAAGCCAAACAACAACAAAAAAACCTTTTCCTTGAAAATTGCATTTTCAGAATAACACAATTCAAGTTACAATAAAGACTCGAAAGTCCCAAGTCTGTAAGAGAGGAGAAATGCACTTTATCTGTACAGCTCCATCTTTTGCCTGGCTCCAAAGATCAGCAAGAAAATGTTTCTTTTTATTTATATATATTCTTTCCTTTTGTGACAATTTGATGTTTCTGAACGCTAGGGGCTCCCGGATTCTCCAGTCGGAGAATAACTTTTCCTTTTAGGATTTTTTTTTTTTTTTGAAGGGGGTGGGGGGAAATGTGGCCTTAATTATCCTACGTCTTAGGCAGTTTAAGGAAGGGGCTGTGCTTTCGGAATCCCATCCGAGCCAAGTAAGGAGGTCCCTCTCCCTCCCTCCCCTCCCTCTCTCTTTTTAAAGGACCTCGTGAAATAAAAGTGCAGAAAACAAACCCAGGCGATCACAGCAGCAGCCGCCGCGGCAGCAGCAGCAGCAGCAGCAGCAGCAGCGACGGCCGGAGGAGGCGGAGGCGGAAAGTCAGAGTCGGGCCGGCGCTCGGGAGTCGCAGGGCTCCGCGCGGCTCCCATTCATTAAGGACCCAGCCGCGGAGGAAGGCGGCCGGGCGCCCGCGCTGCCCCCTCGCCCGCCCGCGCTCCCCGCCGCGCGCCAGCCCCCCGCGCGTCCCGGGCAGCTCGGCTCTGCAGAAGTCCCCGCTCGGGATCGGGCCCTCCCCCGCCGCCCCGGACTTTCGATCGACTCGGGCTTGAGAGAGGAGAGCAGAGGCGTGCAGGGGGGAGCGGAAAACTCCGCCGTCTGCAGCCGGGAGCGGGCAGCCGGGGCTGCCCTCGCGCCGCCGCGCCCCGCGCCGGGGCCCGACCCTCCGCTCTCCGCAGCCGCCCCGGCCGGGAGGCGAGCCGGGCGTCCGGGTGTGTGCGTGCGGCCGCCGTCGCGGGGCGACTTCGCGGGCCGGGAGGCTCGCGCCGCCGCAGCCAGCGCCATGCAGAACTACAAGTACGACAAGGCGATCGTGTCGGAGAGCAAGAACGGCGGCAGCCCGGCGCTCAACAACAACCCGAGGAAGAGCGGCAGCAAGCGGGCGCTGCTCATCTGCCTCGACCTCTTCTGCCTCTTCATGGGTGAGCCCAGCCCCGCCGCCCCGCGGCCCCCCGGCGCGCGCCCCAGCCCGGCCCCGGCCCGCGCCGCGCTGTCAGCTCCCGGGGGCCCCTCCGCGCCGCCCCTGCCGGAGCCCCCGCCCTCCCGATCCCAGCCCACCGCCTTCCCGGCCCGTGCACGAGGGGGTCTGGGCGCGCTTAGGCGTCCGCGGGCCCCTGGAAACCGGCCCCCGGAGAGTCGCCTCCGCTTGGCAGTCCCGGCAGAGTCCCGTGGAGAGCGGGGGCTCGCTCTTTTAGCCTAGGGGAGGTCGGTTGGACCGTGATCGAGGGCCCGCGTTTGGCTGGTCGCCCTCCATCCAAGTCCTGCCTGAAGCCGAGCTGCCTTCCCGCGGCTGTGTGTAAACATCCAACCCTTCCGCCTTTGCCGCCGGGCCGGGCCAACTGGCAAGCGGGCCTTCTCGCTGGCTTCTTCCCCTGAAGGTGCTCTCCCCGGGTCTGGGGCTGGGCAATCACTTTTGGAGCGCCTACTGTGTGCCGGGTGGGAGGCGGTTTCGGCGGCGCAGCTTTTAAGCAGCCGTCTCCCTGACTCAGTGCAGCGGGGCTGAGCAGCCCCATTTCCCCGATGAGCGCACTGAGGCCTCGGGAAGGCAAACCACGTCCTTGCTTGCAGACTACGAATTTAATTGCACTCCCAGGAAGTCGAGGCGGTGGTCCACTTCTGTTTTCCGTAGTAGTCGAAACCACAGCTAGAAGAGCGGTGAAAGTTAAAGGAATCGGAGTGGCAGGGTGAGGAAGATTTATGAACTCGGTGGGAGGAGGGAGAAAAAGCTCTTCACGCGAATGTGCAGGAGTCCAAGGTTGAAGTCAGCACAGGGTTGGTTTTTTTTTTTTATAAAGCGAATCGTGGTGTAATGGAAAGCCCACGGTACTTGTCATCAGAACACTGCCACTCAGCCACTTGCTGGGTGTGCCACCTAACTGCCTCATGGGCCTCAGTTTCCTCGGCAGTTGAATGAGGGGGTTGAAGTCGATGCTCTCCAAGGCCCCTTCCTGCATTAAGAATTCGGATTCGGTCCAGGAGCTGTTCTGCCAACTCCGCTAACTGAAGAAACATCTGTGTTCCCAATTCAGTTCCCTTAAAATAGAACTCCTGCATGGAGACTTAAGTCCCTTTGAAATGGATTTGTCCGTGCAGATTGTGCAGGCCAGAGGCTCCTTAGGCTGGAGTTAGAGAAAGCAGCTCCAGGCGACTTTTCTGGAGTTTGTGACTCTTTCTGCAGCAGCGTCCTACTGTACAGCGTGTCCTCTTGACCGTCCAGAGCAAACTTTGAGAGTGGAAGAAAGATGGCATTCTCAGAGTTGAAAAATAAGAATGGCCCCTTTCAGATAAGGAGAGACAGCTGAAGGTAAAATTGTGCTCTGTAGAAGAGAAAGGTCACTACAGTTCAGGTGGCATATTCCGTTTCCACCTCTATTAATATTAATTCAACATTAAGATGCTATGTAAAGGAATTGTCACTGGGGGGCCTACCTTCCTGAAGGCAGCTGACTTATTATCATGCACAGTGGGACAGATTACTACTTATAAGTACTTGTTACCAAGCTGTTGCATTTTTAAAAGACCCTCCCTGGTCCTGGGGGAGTACTAGAAAGCACTAAACACATTGAAGCTGTTTGCTGTAAACTGGCCTGGGGCCTTTCTGTGTTTACTCAGTCTGTTTTGTTGGTGGCAGAGTAGAAGCTTTCTAGACTGCCTGTGGGGGTACCTTCTTTCCTCCTACTTTGTGATTAAGAAAGCAGAGCTGGAACATGCTTGACAGCCTTTGAACAATTTCCCTTCCACTCCTGGGATTTCAGAAGGCAGTCCCAAGAGATGTTGTATTCTTATTAAAGCAAAAAGAAAAGAAGTGTGAAGGAATTTACAAAAAGACCCCCCCATCTGCTGTAGTTTAGCCAAGAACATGATAACCCCAAGATACTCTGTTGAGCACTGAAGGTGTAAGTAAAGTGTGTGTGTGTGTGTGTGTGTGCGCACGCACGCGTGCACGTTTCAGCTCTTTTGCCCCAACTATCCCTTGCCTTCCCCCCAAACTGATATTCTAAATCTGTTTATTATATTTATTCACTGTTGATCTTATGTTTAAACAAATGATTTTGTTTGCCTCAAAAAAGCAATAAGATAACATGTATTTTATTATTAGAGACACACAGCTACCTGTTTTAAGGGGTGTCTTGCCATTAAAACGTGACAACAAAGTCATTTTCAAAGTGACTTACTGAATTACAGTATCACTAATTAAATGCCCCTAACACCTTTAACAGAATAAACCTTATAAGTACTTACTTGAGATATTTACGCAGGAGAATTTTATTTGGCTTCCAAAAGAAAAATTAATAGCGCAACATATGATTTTAATACTTTATACACCACAGTCCTGGGGGGAAAAAAAGTTTTTATTTAGTTCACTTTTTGCCTAAGACTGTCAGTATGATTTAATTTTTATGTAGTTTATTGATCATATGGTCTGGATTACAGGGTACTAATATATTAAGAAAAGAGACAGTTTTCTGTTTATCCTCCCATAGGAATATATACCAAGTTTCATCTCCTAGTATCTGGAAAAAATAAAAACTGATGTGCTATGTAAGTGTTATATAAGTGGAAATATGCAAGTAGTTGAACTTGTTTCACATACCTTTTTAGAATGCTGAATTCCTGATGAAAAAACAAAAGTCCACTCTTGTTTGAAGGCCAAAAGAATCTGGTATCTGATAACACCAGTGGGCGTTTACCTTTCATTAAACAGCTATCTTTGCCAACTAATTGCTTTTAAATACATTTCTGAATCTTTGCATGATAGTTTGATTTTGTTTTCATTTCAAGTAAGTAATGTTTTTCACCTCCTATTTTTTGTGCATTGGTTCTGGTGTATGGGTTTACATGAGAGTGACAGAGAAGATTCCCAGGCAAGAAGGAAGGACCACCTATTGTCTTTCTAAGCTCTGTTAACCTCTTTTTTGCATAAATTAATAATGTACTCTTCAATGTAACCCCTAGATTATTATCCATTTTATAAACCACAGAAACCACATCTCAGAAACAGGAAGGACAGATTCACACTGAAGTTTATTTGAATTGACCCCCAATTCTCAGTTTGACATGAGTTCCTCATTTCCCCATCCTAAGAATCCTGAAACTCAGATTCTCATCCCAGAATCCTGAAGCTCTAGTTGCAGAAAGTCCCGCCTCTCCCCATTTCCCAGTTACCCATTCTCACCAAAGCAGATAAAGGTGAGAGTTCAAGTGATACAGAATTTAGATGGTCAGCAACCATGCTATTTAATTTGGTTGTTTTTGGACTTTTTTGGTTTGCAATTAAATGATTGGGATAAAACTCTAGAACTGGTTCTATATATGGGATACATAGAGTAATCATATATATATATACTTATATAAATATAGATATATAAATATTATTTTTTTGAGTTGGAGTCTCACTCTTGTCGCCCAGACTGGAGTGCAGTGGCACGCTCATAGCCACTGCAGCCTCGATCTGCTGGGCTTAGGCGATCCTTCCACCTCAGCCTTCCAAGTAACTGGAACTACAGACCCATGCCACCACACCTGGCTAGTTTTTGTGATTTCTTGTAGAGACCAAATTACCCAGGCTGGTCTCAAACCCCCTAGGTCAGGCAATCCTCTCGCCTCAGCCTCCCAAAGTGCTGGGATTACAGGCTGAGCCACCATACCCAGCCCATCATATACTGCTATTATTAAACTATTTACTTTTAACAGAGGGGGTCAATGTGGTATAATGAATGCAGAGACTTGGAGTCAGAAGCTTAGGGTTCCAGGTTTGCCAGTGCTACTCTGTAGTTGTGTGGAGGTGTACTAGTTGGTTTTCTGTGGGTCTCCGTTTTTGTCTAATGTCAACATTAAACATGCTGTGACTGATTTCTAATAGCAAGGACTGACACTTCCGTTGATTGTCTTATGCGTCCACTCTGCTGAGTTCTTCATTGGACATCAGTTCTTGGAATCATCACATAACCTGGGAGTCTAGAGACAGGGCTCTCGTCTTGTAGGCTGCCATTGCGTTGTGCAACTTGGGAAAAATTCACTTGACTTTTCTGGGCCTCAATTTCTTTAACCATTGTAATGAAGGGAAGGGACTAGATCACCTCTCAGATACCTTCTAGTTCTAACAATTTTATGAGTCTAAGCTGGTAGGTATTGTGATATGGAAACCTAGTCACTCTCTTGGACCATTTGTCATGAATCGAACTGTTGTGTGTTTGACCAGAGAATCAGTGCTGAAAATTCGTTTTAGCTGGGGTTAATGCTGGCAAAATGGCAAGCACTGCTTTTACTAGAGTTAATCCAAGATGCTGAGAAACTGACTAGATCTTTCCTTGGCCAGATGTGTTCTTTTGCCTGCTCCCTGAAATGTACTGTAATCATAAACAGACATGTAAGCAAGTGTAACAGGTGACTTTTCCTGTTTTTTTTTTTTTTTTTTGCACAGTTATGATAGTCACTAAGTGTGTGTTTTTAAAAACTCAATCAGTTTTGATAATTTACTATGTGAGTTACATAATACAGAAACATATATTCATGAGTCAACTGGTGAACTGCCTAGCCGAGTGTCCTACATGGACTGCACAAAAAAGGGAACCTCCATTTAGTAGGTAAGACCCTGTTGACTTTTCTAGGATGGTTGAAAACTTCTGTTTTCCTCATTGTCCAAATGGTTAGCTTTTTTTGTCTTAACTCTTTCTCTTTCTTTTTAAACTCTCTCTTATATTTAAGTGATCTACCATGGGGATAGCTACCTTTGTGGGAGACTGCTAAAACCAGAGTTGGTGGCCCTTTCTACTTTTAGCCCTTGTGATTACCTCTCAATTTTAGAATCATCCTGTATTCCTTCCTGTGCAGTTGTTTGGGCTGGCAAGTCCAGTTGGTCACAGCATGACGCTAATGAGGCCGTGTCCAGGGCTTCTTCCCTGTGTAGGCAGTTGTATTTATGGGGAAACCCTACCCTGTGTGTCAGTTCAATTCAGTACACATTATTTGAGGAGTCATAATTTATTGGGGGGATGACTGCGATGTCAATATTTCATAAACTCACCTAATAAGGGACTCACCTGGTGTGAAATATAGACTCTCAAACTCCTTCCCAGAATATTCAGATTCAATAGGCTTTGGGCCAAGGCCTAGGATTCTGTATTTTACAAAAGCTGCAGGTGATTCTTATCAGGCCAACTTTGGGATCACTATGCTGCTGTCTTCAGGGCAACTGAATTAGCTAGTGGGCTTTTTGTCCCTGCACTGCATGTTCTGGCACTTTCTGCATTGTTAGGTTACTGTACTTTTGTTTGTTTATGACTAATGCACCTGTCTTTGTCAGTAAAGATAATTAAGCTTGCTAGCATTCTTTCAAAAAGAAAAAAATTGCCCCTGGGCTCAGGCCTGAAGCTGTCATGTTACTTATAGTACAAGCACTTGGTATTGTCTTTGACTGCTGGTAGGCTCTGGTTCTCTGCTGAGTTCTAAGCAGTTGAAGTTGCCAGCAAGTGGCCAGTTTGGATAAGTGAGTTGCTATTATTTTGAAATACTGAGTTTGTGCATGAGTAAAAGGTGACACAGGAATAAATCAGATTCCTAAATAGAGTCTTTAAAATTACCTTGGCAAAATACCATAGAAACAATCCAAGTTTTAGATAGGGGATCTGGGTTTGAATCCTGTCATAAAAAGCTAACATTCACCTTTTGCCAAGGTGTGACTTGGGCAAAAATGATTTAACCTCTCCAGACTTTTCCTCATCTGTAAAATAAACAAGGCTAGTAACACCCTTGTGCTGTGGCACTTAGATGAGGTAGTGAATCTCAAGGTACTTTGAAAAGTCAAAAAGCACCTTGTCATTACCCAGTAGGTATTATGTTTCTATTACTATTCATACGAGTAGTAGTATTTTCCTTTCCTTCCCAGTTTCCTTATTCCTCAATGGTTCTAGAAAATCCTCTTTTTGCTTTTTGGCCACAAAGCTGCCTTAACTCTATTAAGGAAAAAGATTCTGAGGAGAATCCGAAGGAAAAACCAGGCAGAGTGGACATAAATGTTTTCCATTAGCTGAAGAAATGCAGTGGCAGGTTTCTTGCCCCTGTCAGAAAAAGTCAAAGTGCAGGAACCTCACTAGTCTTTGGTGGTTGCATTCTGCCCCTTTGAAAAGGAGAAGGCGTATCATCTTGAGAGAAAGAAAATATGCCTTAGGAAGGGTAGGAAAGAATTTGGACAAATGGCCTGTTTTAGGGCCAACTCTTACCTGTGTCATACATGTCATTTGGCAGGTCAGGAGAACACCCAACTAAAAAGTACAGCAATGACTGGTGACTGGGAATGATCAAAATGCTTGTCCCCCAAGGTGTCCACATATTTGTAGCGGAAGGGAGGTACTGTGCTAGTTACCATATTTATTGTGCCGGCCAGTCACGTGGCGTGGATATTGGATCCCTTTTATAGATGAAGAAACTGCAGTTCAGAGAAGTAACTCATACAAGGGTACCCAGCTAGAAAGTAGTCACCAAGTTTTCCAGAGCCCTTGTCAGTTTATTGCGCAGTCTACTTGTCAAAGTAATTAATGCAATGAAGACTCACTCTTTTCTGTTTCTCCCCATTTAGTTTCTTTCCAATATATTTAGTCCAGATATGTAAAATATGTTCCACAGGGCCCATTACAAGACATAAATCTGAGTCTTAATGCAAGGATATTATTGGGCAGTGGAGTAGACGGTAATACGTAAATAATTGCAAAATAGCGTAACGTGTGATGAATAAGCCTCTTTGTGTACATAATAAAATACCATTGGAACAATTATTATTATTTTTATTATTATTCTTTCTTTCCTTCTTTTTTTGAGTCAGAGTCTCACTCCATCACCCAAGCTGGAGTGCAGTGGCACACTCATGGCTACTGCAGCCTCAACCTGCTGGGCTCAGGTGATCCTTCCACCCCAGTCTTCCAAGTAGCTGGAACTACAGGTGTGCATCACCACATTTGATTAATTTTTTTATATTTATTGTAGAGACAAGGTCTCACCATGTTGCCGCTAGTCTCAAACCCCTGGACTCAGGCAATTCTCTCGCCTCCACCTCCCAAAGTGCTGGGATTACAGGCATGAGCCACCATGCCTGGCCTAGAGCAATTCTTCATTGGCTAGATTCATGTCTAGAATTTGAAAATACCTTGGAGATTTCATTATCAACAATATTGAGGTCTTTTTTTAAAAAAAATCTCAGTCAAAAAAAAAAAACACAGGCCTTTTTGAACTGGGAAAGGGTGGGAGGCTTGAAGGGAGCAGCAGAAGCTTTGAAGTCAGATCAGAGTTTACTCACTATTAATTAGCTATATATGCTTGGGCAAGTTAATCTCTCTGAGGCCTCAGTTTCCTCATCTGTAAAGTGGGATTCTATGTATGTTGTGATAGGTGAGGAGGACATGCCTGGTACATGGTAGACACCAACAGGTGGCCACTGCTGTCATCACCATCACCATGCCCTGGTCAGCGCCCTCGGTCTACATATGGGACCACGAGGCCTAGAATTGCCCAATGACCGTGAAAGAGCAGGACCTAGAACCAAGGTCTTGCCTTTCTACCATTTTGTTTTTCTGATGTTTACTTGTCAGCTTGAAATTGGGTATCATTCATGAGGTTGTTCTCCAGAGAGCTCTATTCTCTCCTTTCACTTGCCTGCATCAGTTGAAAGAGGAACAAGACAAAGAGGTTTAACTCTAACTCTTCATTCAAATCATTGGATGTTAGTTGAGGGAGGCCAGAGGTACATGGGACAAATTTGAAGGACTAGGCAGTTTTTTGATGTATTACTTTTCTTCAAACTGGTATTTGTTCTAGAAAGTGCTTATTAACAAAGATCACTGCTGAATGATTTGAGCCTCAAGAGGCGCCACCTTTTTCAAATGATGTATCTCAGTAGAGAAGAAAGAGAACCCATGTTTGCAAAGTTCTTGGTTTTTACAAGCCTGTCAACAACCCTTTTTGAGGTAGAAATTATGCTCATTTGGCTGAGGATGAGACTGGTCTTAGATTAAATAATTTTCTCAAGGTCATGCATTAATTGGTAGTGCCAACATTAAAATGAAGGCTAGGTCAAGTTCTCGAACATCCCTTAGATCTGGATTCAATTGTAAATTATGAACTGCGTTTAAAATTTCCAAATTTTAAAAACAACCCCAACAAAACAACACACATGAGACTCTTGGAATCCTTTGAAAGGAACCTGATTTCTGTGTGCTTTGAAAGTATATATTACAATCAGGGTATTGGTGGTAAGTGTGTTCTTGAGGTTTGTCACAAATTAACAAAATTATATGCTTAAAGACTTTCGCAGAGAAATGCAAATCAGCGAAAGCACCTTGTCATAATAAACAGTATGTTTTGGTTCCTGTTTATGTATTCGTAAAGCACATAACACACATGATTACATTGACACCAAGGGAGGCTTCTCATTGATGGTTTCTTTATATCTAGCTCCCAAATTAGTTTGCGGCATCAATCAGTATAATTTCTAGAGAGCCTATTTAATTAAGTCTATGCTTGTACCTGTCTTTCAAGTATAAGCCTTGTTTTTTGCAGATGTTTCTTGAGCACCTCCTATGTGCTAGGCCCCAGGGAGTTTCCTTGTCCTTAAGGAATTCCCAGGCTGATGAAAGGGAAACAGACTTTTTTGCCTTAAGGAAGAGCCCATAGCTGCAGAGTGGAGAGTGAAGTTCTCCTAAGGGCAAGGAGCTGGGTCTTGCAAGATAAATAGCGACTCACAGGCTGAAACAGCATTGCTGCAGAGGGAAGCACAGGTGCTGAGACACTCGATAGAAGGGACGTATTTGGGAAGAGTGAGCAGTGGGAGGCTGGAATGTAGATATGCATATTTGCACTGTGCAGGGAAAGATGCGAGGATGTTGGAGATGAGGCTGGAGAGATAGGTTAGAGCTAGATTACAAAAGCAAGCGAACTTTACATGGCAGGCATCTAAGGAATTTGAACTTTATTTTGGTGAACCAGGGGAGCGAGTTTTTTTTTTAATTTTTCTTTCTTTTTTTTTGAGTCGGCGTCTCGCTCTGTTGCCCAGACTGGAGTGCAATGACACAACCAAAGCTCACCACAGCCTCGACCCGGTGAGCTCAGGCGATCCTCCTGCCTCAGCCTCCTTAGTAGCTGGGACTACAGGTGCATGCTACCACACTTAGCTAATTTTTTTTATTTTTTTGCTGGCAGCCTTCATTACAACATGATGCTTCTTAACAGGATGCTGGTTTTACCTCTTACATTTTTGTTGTTGTTTTTTATTTTTATTTTCGGAGAAACAAGGTCTCGATATCTTGCCTCCCAGGCTCAAGCGATCCTTATGGAAATTTTCATAGAGAAACCACTGTGGTATATGCTTTGGAGTAGAATTGTTGGATCCTAAGGTAACTGGTCTTTTGTGGACTGACTTCTTCCACTTGGCATGTTTTTAAGGGTTCGTCCATATTGTAGTATATCAATACTTCATTTCTTTTTAGTGCCTAATAATATTCCATTTAATAGATATACCACATACTAATATTTGACTTTTTGAGGAACTGCCAAACTGTTTTTCACTGTGGCTGTACCATTTTAGGAATATGATAAGGCTAGTTAAAATAGGTAAGGAAAAAAATACTAGAGGTACTGAAGACCTTTGGAATTTGCATATTCATGGAAAGATTTGAGGAGGGAATGAATCTAATCTGATTTGGGTTTGAGAGAGATGACTCTGATTTGAGGGCAGGAAAACTGGAGGCAGAAGAGTGAGACCAGCAAGTGCGAGTTGAACTCAGGACCTGGTAGCTGGAGAAGAGAGGGTTTGCTAAGAAAAACATTCCAGGTATTTCCTGATATCTTGGTTGGGAGGCTCTGAACTGTGGTGAGGCCACTCCACAGATACTTTCAATGCAGTATTTATAGAATATTTATGAACTCCATATGACAGGATTAATAATTTAATTTATGTGCACAGCCTTATTATAAAGATGGGACTGAGTTATCTTTTCTTTTCCCCTTTGGAATTTTTAAATTTCTCAACTGCCCCTTAAAATAAATGGACTATACATCCTCTTGGCTTAGAGGAAGGGTTTTCCTTGGGTTGTAATGGTATTTTTTCTTATTTATTTATTTTAAAGACTGGGTCTTGCTATGTGGCCCAGCCTAGTCTCAAATTCCTGGGTTCTAGTGATCTTCTGACCTCGTCCTCAGGAAGTGCTGGGATTACAGATATGAGCCACCATGCTTGGCTATAATGGTATTTTTAAAACAACTTTATCGAGATACAATTCACATACCATGACATTCATCCATTTAAAGTGCATGATTTACTAGTTTTTAGTATATTCACAGAGTTAGGTAACCATCACCACAACCAATTTTAGAACATTTTCATCACTGCAAAAAGAAACTATACCCATTAACTTGCTCCTCATCTCCCCTTTGCCTTCCCAAATCCCATGGCAACCACTAATCAACTTTCTTCCTCTATAGATTTGCCTATTCTGCACATTTCATGTGATTGTAATTATATCTTATGTGCATCTTTGTGACTGGCTCTTTCCAGGTGCCATAATGTTTTAACGGTTCATCCATATTGTAGCGTATATCAGTGCTTTTTCTTTTTATTGTTAAGTAAGATACCATTTTGTAGATATACCACATTTCACTTATACCTTTATCACATGACAAACAACTGGGTTATTTCCACTTCTTGCCTATTATGAAGAGTGCTGCTATGAATATTCATGTATATGTTTTCAATTTTCTTCGGACTATATACCTAGGAGTGGAATTGCTGCTGGATGATATGGTAACTCTTTGTGTAACTTTTCGAGAAACTGCCAAACTTTTTTCCATAGTGGCTGTACCTTTTAGAAATGTCTTAAGATGAATGAATACATATATGCATATGTAAAGAAAAAAATACTCAAGTTTGACTGAAGATTTTTTTTTTAATTAACATATTCACGAAACCAGTATAGTGTCACTTTGTTCTCAGGGGCATTTTTCACTAAGAAACAGTTTTTAATCAGTTTAGTAGTGTCAATGGGTTTAAGATGAGTGAGCAGAGAACAAAACACTGGGTGAAAAATACATGCTGGGTGGTCAGCTATACCCTGTCACCCGCTGAGTAATACCCACAAAGCAGGCTGTGACATGTAGACTCCTGTCACAGCAAAATGAAAAACAGATCTTCAGAGTACTCTGAAAATAGTTCAAAGTACAAATACTAAAACCTATATGTTCCTGGGATCTGCTTTACAATATTTAAAAGACTGTGAGATAGAAAGTCACCTATTCATTTCCTGATAAGGCTGATTATTCACCCTCTTTTCCCTCTGGATTTATGGCTGTATATATAATTATCATAGCAGAAATTAGAATTACCACAAATCTTTTAGATTCATGTATTGGATGCCACAAAATATTAAAGAGTATAAAACACAAGCACAAATCTTTAAGAATTAGTTGGAGCTTTGAGCTGTAAGTGCACTAAAAATCAAACTGTGTGTAAAAATTAAACCACAAATACTATAAGAGGGTGAGGAAAATGTATCACATTTATTATTAGGTGCTTCATGTGATGCCTCACTTAGCCTTTTCAATAGCAGAATAAGGTAAATGTAAAAAAACTTGATTTTGCAGCTCAGAGAGGGTAAATGATTTGCCCAGGTTCATACCAGCTAATAGGTATGGGGGCTGGATTTGGCACTCAAGCCTGACTAAATAATGACCCTTGCTAACATTTATTGAGTGCTGGCTCCATACCTCTCACCAGGTTAAGCAGTATGCATGCTATTATCTTTTTTAATCTTCCCAATGAGCCTATGAAGTGTTTATTGCTATGATCCATGTTTTACATAACTGAGGTTTAGAAAGGTCAAAAATAATTTACACAGCAAGAGAGTTTTGAGATCTGGGACCAGAAATCTGCCTGGCGAGGCCCTTCATAGCCACTGGGCCCTGCCAGCTATGTTCTCCAAGTGTTTCTGAAGCCCGGGCTTTTCCACACTACTCTGTACTGGCTTTTGCATCAGCAGCACCCAAAGAATTGTCTAAGAGAAGTTAGACTTGTGAACTCCACCCTGAGTTCTCTGGACCTGTAAAGATCTGTGAGGGCAATCATGGAACATTCTATGCCTTTTTCAGTACTTTAGAAATATCTGGGTATACTGTACTTTTACTAGCAATGAACTTGTCAGGGCTAACGCACAGCACCAGCCTCTGCCTAGACTAGTCAAAGCATCCGCATTCTGTGTTTTGTGACGTGAATGACACCGGTCAGTTCACTCTGGTCTAGCTGACTATTTCCACTAATCAGGAGATGGGATTGGCACTTTCTGTGCTTTGATGAACAAAAATGAAGAAGTGATGTGAAATATGGTTTACTTGGTAAGTGCAGACATCTTCCACATGTTACAGAGGGGCAAGAAGAAACTGCAAGGGATCTTTGTTGGTGAAAAAGTTGGCTCCTAGAAAGGGCCAGCAGCTCTGAATTTGGAGAAAAGGAAGACTGCTGGTTCCTGGATCCTGTGGAAGTTTCCCTAAAGGAAGGAGGGACTTTGACTAGACCTTCTGTCACTCGCAGCAGGCAGTGGCAATGGGTCACTCTGTTAGTGACCCTTTTTGTACCTTGGGCTCGATCTGCTGCCATTGGGGTTTGGTGTAACCTTTGGGTCACACTGAGAAATTTTAAGCTGCTCTGGTTAGTGGCTGTGGATGCAGCTCCTTCATTAAATGCAGTAACTGGAACTTCTACTAGTAGCCTCTTCCCCACAAATGACCCACATTGTTGTAAAGTTAGCAACCACTTACAGGAAGTGGCAGAAACGCTTCTCAGCCGCACGGCAGATTTCATTAGACACTTGCCCAGAGAGGCTGTTTTGGCCAGTTTGGCCTCTGTATGTTTCTAGGGAGGAATGGCCTAATACATTATTTCTCATCATTACATTTGTCTTGCCAGCATCTTGGCCTTAATGGATGTTTTGATTAAATGCACAGTGTCTTCTTTTGAAGCAACTGCACGTATTGTGATCATAGGGAGAAACTTTCAGAAAGCTAAGATTTTAAAAATATTTCCAAAGTTGTTAACAACTTAATAGAGAATCTTTTGTTTACTGGGCTTCTCATTTAAATCTGTTTGGAGAGAGTGGCTCCAGTGACACCAAAGGAGGGATGGTGGGCTCTGCTCACCTTTGTGAATGATTGCTTTGAAAGATCAGTACTATAGTGTTGCATGAATGCAAAATTCTTAGTGGGGAATTAAAATATAGATATTGAGTCAAAACATTCAAAATACAGGACTTTCAATCCCAGGAGAAAATAAACTATCTTTTTAATTTTTTTATTTTTAGAGACAGGGTCTTGTTATGTTGGCCAGAATAGTCTTGAACTACTGGCCTCAAGCAGTCCTCCTACCTTGGCCCTCCCAAAGTGCTGGGATTACAGGTGTGAGCCACCACGCCTGGCCACTGTCTTGATTTTAGGTTTAATTTTTCTAAGGTTGTTGGTGAAGTTGAGGAACCTTTAATTATGATTTTGCCTTAAACCGGTTGTTTGCAGTTGTGCATGCTCTGTATGAATTAATTGTCATTTTAACTGAATAATCCTAGCAGAGGATAATGATGTACCTGGGAGTTATGATTTAAAATATTCTTTTTGACCTCAATTAATTTTTCTCATTGTAGATATCCAGCTTACTAGCCCCCCAAAAGCCAATAAAACAAAACCCCAAACCACCATACCCAGAATATCATTCTTCACATGTCAATTGGGAAAAAACTAGGGAAATGAACATTTTTGAACACTGATTCTATAGTCAGGCACACTCATAAGTCTCATCAAATTATACAAGCCTGAAGAGCTTTCCTCTGATTTCACACATAAAATAGCCACCGTACAGAGAAGTTGATTTGGGGCTTTTGGGACTAGAAAGTGGCAGAGCTCCTGGGATATGAGCCAACCAGCACTTGTGTTCATGCCTTCAAGAATGAAGATTGGCATTTGAATTTTCACTACTATTTTCAATAGTGAGCATATGAAGAAAGCAAGCAAGCCAGAAAAATGGTAAAATGAAATTATTGGGCCTTGTAACAAGCTCAAGTTTGGTTTGGGGTTGAAAGCCTTTTCCCATTTCAGCACTTCCTGTTTCTTTGTAAATTCCTAGAGGCGAGAGGTAAACATAGCCATTAGACTGAAGGGAAAGGCGTGAACTTTACTGAATACTTAACATATGGCAGGCAATGAGCTAGGAGCTTTTCATGCATTATTAACTCGAATTTCACAACAATCTTATGAAGGGGAGGAGGTTTTCATTTCATTTTTCTTAGAACTTGATCAACAATGCTTGTCTCAGCACTTATTGGTAGATGGCAACACACTGTATTAATAGTTCAACTAGTTAGTTAATCACTATCAGAGGTCACTTACTAAGATTCCAGGGAAAGTGCTTAGCTAGAATCTGCTTTGAGCTAGTCACTTGTGCCATGCATCCCCTTTTATTGAAAATATATCAAAGAGCATCTTAGCTCCAGTTCTGTAGAGGCTTAGAAGAAAAGGTCAGAAAGACATGGTAGGAAAGTACTGTGCCAATTTTGTTCAGAAATGGAATGTCTTTTCTGCAGAGAGATAGCAATATCAGATTGTATTGTTAATTCTTCTTATCAGTCTTCTCTAAAGGAGTTAAAAAGCCAGGGAAATGAAATATTTTGAGTGAAGGAGCCTGCACTTTGGAGAATATGCAGTGTATTTCCCAGGCTATTGTAGGGCTCCTATTCAGTTGGGATTTGAATGGTGGTGTGATTAGCATGAAAGCAAGTGTATAAAGTAGGCCTTTTCTCCCTTTGCTAAAAGAAGTTTTGTGGCATTTCTTTTTCTGACAGAGTTGGCATGAAGCTTTGACAAACACAGGCCCATGGAAAAGTTAAATAAAACTTAGAGCAGACCCATTTTGTACAGATCTTTCTCACTTAGAATGCAGAGCCGCAAAGCAGCTGGCAAGAGCCACCTCAGGCCATAGGAATCATAGCAAGGGCTGTTCTTCCACTGTGGTCTGAGGATGAATAAGAAATACCCCCAAGACCAATGAGAAAGTGTATCCTTGGCTGCTGACCATTCTCTGTTGTTGGAAAGCTTCAGATGCAAACATGCCTAAAAGTAAGCTGTCTATCTCATCTCTGTCTCCATATTTACATGGAGATAAATACAAAGGGCAGAGGGGGCTTCAAAGAAATGTAAGAGGTGGATCCTGTCCTCCAGAGAAGCAGGTGAGAAGATGAGAAGACAGATGCACAAACAGAAGATGGAAAACACATGGCCAGATGTGTTGAGCCAATAGTTAAATGAAATTTTTAAAATACAGAGTCTAGGCCACTGCTTTGTTAAACTCTGCTGTCTCCATGTGGCTCTTTGAACTATAGCCGCCATGTTTTCTTAGCTTTGGCCCCTCCCCTACCTTGGGGAAGTGAATCTCCTTTCTCACTCTTTCTCTCTCTCTCATTTACTTTCTAAATAAACTGCTTGAAAACTTAAAATATAGAAAGTCTGAGAGGCAAATTGATGCTGACCTGGGTTTCAGGCCCAGCTTTGCTGTATTAACTGAGTGGCTACTACTTTACATATGATAAAATGGGGGAGATGATTGGCTCCCTGCCTGCCCCATAGAACTGTTGAGACCAAACGGTGTGATGTTCCATATGTATAGAAAAATACGTCACACCTGTAAACTTGTATTTGTACAAGGAATATAATTTTTTTTTCTTTTCTGAATTTGCTCTGTCCTCTCCATTCTCCCCATTTTGATTCCATTTTGAGCACATGCTCTCATTCATCCAGATCTGAACAAATTTATTTTCAGATTGTACTTCCAGGGTGATAGTTTTCCCCACCCCTTACTCAATGAGTAAACTGTAGTTGTTTCTCAGAGCTGCAATTCTGATCACATAGGCCCTTCTCTTCAGAACAGGACTTTTATTACCTCTGGTTGTGACTACAGAATACATTTCTTAGTGTATTTGAGTCTCTTCAGGATCTAGCTCCAACCAACTCGTTCAATTTCTTGTTCTCATTCCCTTTCCTCCCCAAGCCCACACCCTACTCCTAGACATCATCATTCTGGGCCTATTCCAGGCACTTTTCCACCATGCTATTCTTTCATTTTGCTCAGTATATGTTATTCACCTCTTGATAGTCACTTCAAGTGCTACCTGTCCCCTCACTGAAACCTGTCTTGATTTCCTCAGGGCAGAATTAGTCCTTTGTTGGGTTTCTCTAGCACTTTCTGTCGACCTATGTAATGTAAACAATTTTGATTTGTTTTATAGTTTTGTATAGTTCTGTCTTGATAGATTTTGAATTGTTTGTATGTGAGAGGTACTGAAAAATTTCTACTAAAAAATGTAAATGAAAAGATATTTTAGAAAATATAGACAAAAACCAAAAAGAAAAATAGAATGTTAGTTGCCTATAATACCACAATCCTGAGGTAGCCAACGAGACAGTATATCTTCTTTCTATAAATAGCTGAATTATTATTAAGTATAATTATAAAGCTAAATACTGGGTGCTTAAAACCTACTTCCTGTAAGTCAGTGTGATGAAATGGAAAAATCCCTTTACTTACTAGAGTTTGTAACAGTCTATAATAAAGTATTAACTAACCTGAGAGAATTGGGAGTATGCAGCTAACTTAAGATCACTAGATATTTTCTTTTTTTTTTGAGTTGGAGTCTCACTCCTTCACCCAGGCTGGAGTGCAGTGGCATGCATGCTCAAGGCCACCCCAGCATTGACCTTCTAGAAGGGCTTCAGCGATCCTTCCACCTCAGCCTTCCGAGTAGCCCAGAACTACAGACGCACGCTACCACGCCTGGCTATTTTAAAAATTTTATTGTAGAGATGAGGTCTCACCAAGTTGCCCAGGCTGGTCTCGAACCGGCGGGCTCAGGTAATCCACTCGTCTCGGCCTCCCAAAGTGCTGGGATTACAGGCTGAGCCACCGAGCCCGGCCCAACTAGATATTTTCAAGTTTAGTTTTTCATACATATGGTTTTTTTGTTTTGAACTTGGTCAACAAACAGAATTTATGATGACCATGATAGCTTCTGTTAAACAAACATTTTTTAAAACCTACTCTAAAAGCTAGGGTTATATTATTAGAAGGAATGATATGTCTCATCCTAGTCTCATGCCTTAAAGAGGGCTCTGAATAGGTAGAGGAAAACCTCCTTTAGAGGAGAGATATTCAAACTTGGAGACAAGAAATCTGAGTTTATGTCCTAACTGAGTTTATGTTACTGATATGGTCTGAATGCTTGTGTCGCCCCAAAATTCATATGCTGACACCTAATCACTGAGGCAATGGTATTAGAAGGTGGGACCTTTGGGAGGTGATACAATCATGAGGGCAGAGCGCTAGTGAATGGAATTGGAGACCTCGTAAAAGAAGCCTGAGGGAATTTGTTAGCCTCCTTGTCTTTCCATAATGTGAAGATACCGCTAGAAGGTGCCATCTTTGAAACAGAAAGCAAGCTCTCGCCAGACAGCAAGTCTGCTGTTTTTGAGTTGGAGTCTCACTCTGTCACCCAGGCTGGAGTGCAGTGGCACATTCGTGGCCACCGTCGCCTCAACCTGCTGGCCTTAGGCAATCCTTCTGCCTCAGACTTCCAAGTAGCTGGAACTATAGGTGTGTGCCACCACATCTGGCTGATGTTTTTATTTATTGTAGAGATGAGGTCTCACCAAGTTGCCCAGGCTGGTCTTGAATCCCTGGACTCAGGCAATCTTCCTGCCTCAGCTTCCCATGACAGGCATGAGCCACCCACCTGGCTTCTGCTGGCAACCTAGATCTTGGTACTTCTCAGCCTCCAGAGCTGTGAGAAATAAATTTCTGTTATTTATAAATTGCCTGGTTTAGGATATTTTGTTATAGCAGCATGAACAGACTAAGACACTTATTTACTGGGCCACCTTGACCAAGTAACTTTTTCCCTCCGTGACGTCGTTGCCTCATCTGTGAAATATGACAATTAGAGTTTTTGGCATGAAGAATTCTTCAGTTCTCTTGCCCAGCTGGGTACTTCCTCTGAAATCTGTTCTTTAGAATGAGTTCACACTAAAAGGGAGGAAGGGAATGATTTTCCCTTTAACCTTTTTTGTTGTGGTTGTTGTTTGACCGTGTATTGCAATACTTGTTCTTACTTCTGTCACTTCAAACTTGTTTAGTTTATTGCTCTTACCTATTGCAGAACCCTTTAGAAAAAAATCTGTAGTATGTGGGTTTATATGTTTACCTTTTTAGATATTTATCTGGTCAATCTTGCTTCTTACACTCTAAGAGCTGAGACCAAAATGCCAAAATAATCTGATTCAGAAGAGAAAAGCACTAGCATTATAGTATAAGCACCTAATGTGTTTATGAGGCTTTGTTTGTTTTATTCAATCCTTGCCATAGCCTCGTGGAATGACTATATTCCTCTACTTTTACAGTTGATAAAACTGAGGCATAGAGAGGTTAAGTATTAGAAAAGAATTCTTTTAACACAGATCTGTGTGTCTTATTTCAAAACTCAAGTTTCATTACCATTTAATCTCCCACTACTACTCATTATCCCTCTAAACCATCTTTTCTTGGTTAATACCAAGTGATGGTGAGTTTATTCCTTGGAGGCAGCTCTAATTAGCGAAAAGGTTATGTTGAGATAAAATCAACCTTCCTATAATTTTAACCCAGCGTCTGCTATGTTGGGTACAGTGTTGGTAGGTAATTATTAGCATTAATAATAGCATCTCTCAGTTTTGTAATTAAAAGCACCTGAATAAATGGTGATGACGAGTCACTTCAATAAGCATGCACTGTGCACCTGTAACACCCCAGGTACTGTGCTAGGTGTTGGGATCTAATGATGAAAGGGAGGTAGGCCTAGCCCTTGAATCTTCTGGGGCAAGTGCTGGGCAGGTACAGTTCTAAATATACAATGTGTACTCTGTACCGAGGTGGTAGAGTTGAGGGAGCTATTAACCCTATGTTTGGAGGGTGCTGGGGAAGGCTTTTGAAAACAGTAACATCACAGTTCTTTGGACAAGCAAATTAGGAAGAATGCTTTGGGCACCATTGTCAAAGAAGGGACTGCACTGAAGAATTCCCTTGAGCAGAGTGGTTCCTTTGCCTCAGCTCTACCCAATACCAGTGACCATCTTTAGAATAATCTTAGCACACAGGAAGTGGAGGGACCAAGCATCAAGAGTTCTCTCATCCTTACCTCCATTTTACAGATGGAAAAACTAGTCAAAGACAAATTAACTATCTTAAAAAATGGGTAAAACCCAGAGGAAAAAAACCTCTTATCTCATGCAGGTTCAAGTGCATATCTGGTAAACACCATAGTTTCAAACATCTCTTTACACTGTGGATTTGGTTATTCTGCAAATCAAGTATCGACCCCATGGTCAGTAATTTACAAAACTGTTTAAACTAACATAACATCCCAAAGCACAGTAATATATTTGTATTGTAAAAAAAATTACAAAAATCTGATTACGTTAAAAGGGAATAACCTGTGCTCACCATCCTTCCAGATTCCACTCCTCAAAGGCATCTACTATTAATAGTGTGTGGTTCCTGTTAGCCTTATTTTGAATGCACAGATATTCTCATTGACATCCACCTCATTGAAATCCATCCGTATTATTTATTGCTTTCTGGAAACAACACAAAGATATCTGCATTCTGGCCCTGTTCACACTTTTTTCCCTACTAAAGTACCCTCACCTCTTTCTCTACCTATGGGAAGAGTGTTCATTCTTTTTTATTTTTTACTTGTCACTGACTTGGAATTTAGAATTTACATCCTCTTTTTTTCTTTTTTTTGAAAGCAGGATTTATTGAGAGGACAAAAAAACTCCCACAGTGGGAGGGGACCCAAGGGGTTTACCCGAGAATTTACATTCTTAATGCTGATTTCTACTTACCCCACCCTCTCACTACTCTAACTTAGGATACTTTCACCTCCTAATCTCAAGTCAGTTCAGCTCTGGCACTAGTTAGTGATCTTAAATAAGTCATTTGCGGTCTGTTGGTCTCAATTTGTTTGCCTTAGTAATGGGACCTTTGAATTAGGTGGTCTTAAAGATCGACGGAGATCATCAAGTGTAAAAGACTCTGCACCTAGGAAAGGGCTTGATAGTTGGATGTCCTGACTGTGCTGTTGAATTGCTGAATGATGTCACAGCGTGCACATAGGAGGAGAGATGAAGAGATTCCCTATCACAAACTCCCACAATTTTAACCCAGAGTCAAAGTTTGAAACTTTAAGTGGCAGTGTGGCACGATGGTAAGAGAATGTATCTTGGGGCCAGACACTTCTGTGTTCAAATCTTGGCCCTATCATTTACTAGTTTATAACCTCTTTGGATTTCAGTTTCCTCATGTGTACGATGGGGACAATAATTTTTACTTAACAAGTTGTCGGGAGATTGGAAAATGCCTGGCAGGCAGTAGACTCTTCAACATTAATATCCCCTGACCCCTAAGTGTTTGGAAACGGTTATCTGTCATAGGTAATTGGCAAGCTCTGGAACAAATAAATGCATAAGAGAGTGCTACCTGGATTTATAACAAGTGTCATGTACAAAGTATGGATTAGACATAGTTTATCTGATCTTTGAACAGTAACTTTAGAGTACTTCCTGAGAATTGAGAATTGTAAGGCAGCTACACAGATGCACCTACCTTTCCATGTGGCTTTCCTGAAGGTGTTTTCCAATGGACAGGGAACATGTTGGAAATTTGTCTTTAATAGATTCCAGTGTTCGGAGGCAAAACCTGCTTGAGAGATTGAACAGAGTTTATTAACCAATATCATTTAAAGTTGATTAAAACTATCATCTTAATTAAATACAAGAGAACAAGAAGTTCTCAGTCTTCTGGTAGCAATTAAAGACTAAAGAGTCAATTTGAAGTTGTTTTTGCAACTCTTAAAATAATACTCCCTCTCCTCCCTCCCATGAAAAGAGTTTCTTAGCTATAGACATGCCCTCACATTGAGGTTTCTGAAAGCTGTTAAGGACCACAGACCTGCTGGTAAAGCCTTCTGCTGCCAAGTCATTGGAGTTCTCAAAAGCAAGGGGGTTCAAGCTCAGGATATGCTGATTTGGAAAGAGAGCCCAAACAAAGGGCCTTTTGAGGCAGGAAACTGGGTTTTGGCTTTAGCACAGAGCAATGTGGTATTGGAAAGGCGCCCTGGGACTTGCTGAAGAGAAGAGGGACCATGAGATCGATGGAGGAAGTGCAAGGTTTCTCCACACAGTGAGGGTTTCTATTTCAAAACCCTCGAAAGTTGGTTTCAGAGCTGTTATCTTTACTCTGTCAGCTTAGTCAGCATGCCTATACAATGTGGACTTGACAACGTTATAGATCTTTGAGCAAAAATGGGAAATGATCCATGATGATACGTAGACATTACCATTCTCGTAAAGACGTCTGACCTGAAGTCTGTTTTCTTACAAGTCCCAAAACAACTACATTCATTCATTAATTCACTCACCCACTTAATCACATAAGATTTATCAATTGCCTGCTATATGCCAGGTTGACATAGCTGTGACTTTAAGAAGATAGAATTCTGACTCAAGGAACTCAAAATCCAGTTGACTAATACTTGAGAATTTGAAGTGAAGGGAAAACAGCCTTTCTTGATGAGTGCCTCCCCCTGCATTTGTCTATATATGGTCCTCCATGGACCACCCCAGCCAGGTTTTAAATTTGGTCTTCCTTGCAATGAAACGTCTAATATGCATCATTATAGATACTCTAAACAGCATCAAGCTAACCAACAGAAGGAGTCTCAGTAGGGACAGTTCAGTTAGATAAGGACTATGCACATAGAAGACTTAATTATGTAACTCAAGGAAAAGCAAATAATTTAAATTTTGGTGGATTCTATTTTTCATTTTTTTTCCTGTTCTTCATTTTGTGTATTTAAATTTCACCTATTAAGCAAAAACTTGCATGACCTGAAAGGTTCCACTTCTTGTCAACTGCTTGATAAGATTGGGGAAGGAGGATAACACAACAGCAGTAATAGAAGGAAAGGGGATGGACCTGGCAGGACCATTGACAATGGAGCATGCAGAGAGAGCCTGAATCAATTGAGCACTGTCACCAAAGAAGAAGAGTGGTGGCTTTGGGTCATATGTTTGGAAAACTGATTCCTCTGAACAGTTAGGACTCAGGCATGTGAGGCAGGAAGGGACATTTCATAAATTAATATTCTTACATGTTTGTTATATGCCTGAAATGTGCATCCATGATCAGCAAATGAAAACATACTTGAATTCAGAGGTACCAGGTAGTTGATTCAGCAGATAAATGTCCTTTCATTAGTTAGATGTTGTAATGAACTGTAGCAATTGGCTTTTTCTCCGAATTGGATTCACACTGCAGGTAGAATTTTTGCCAGCTGTACTAATCAGAGAAGCTACAATGGCTGATTGGTTTACTGAGTGACAATATTTAGAAGAAAAGTTTCTGATGCATTCATGTATACTTGGGTTATACACACAACCTTTTTCTCTCTCTTTAAATTAGAGTATTTCCTTGGTAGATTAAAGTTTGGAGAAATGTATACTTAGAGAAGTATAGATAATAAGTATGGACTTAGGTAGAACCCTGAAAGTAAAGTCTGAGACAGGGACTTTAACTTTTTACTTTATTTCTTGTGCCTAGCAGAGGGCTTAGTACATATCAGCTGTTCAATAAAAATGGAACAAAATTGTAAAACCCAACTCATTTTTGACAGCTGCATACATTTTTTTAGTTTTTTTCTAAACGGTAAATTTGTTTTTTATTATTGACTTTTTAAACTGCATCCCCTAAGATAATAGTATGGATAAGAATATCCATAATTAAAATGGCTTTATTTTTACTTGACCAAATGACCCTCTAGCATCATTTAGAATTATGTATCTTTACATTGTCTCACCTATCTCCATGTCCAAATTTCCCTGTTATAAGTCATATTGGATTAGAGCTCACCCTAATGAACTTACTTTAACTTGATTACCTCTGTGAAGACCCTATCTCCAAAAAAGTTCATACTCTGAGGTACTGGGGATTAGGACTTCAACATATGATTTTGGTGAGGGTGGGGGACACCATCAACTAACACATGAAACCTCCACCCTCCCTCAACCCAATTTATATGTGAGGAAATTGAGGCTCAAGCCAAGTAGCTTAAGACCTGAATTGACTCTAAAATGGTGTGTTTTCATCACATCCTGTTTCCTACTCATGAACTGAAAATACCATGAGCAAGGAGGAAAAAAAAAAAACGTCTTCCTTGATTTGAATTGAATTAATGCAAGACAATGTTTGAGGGTTGTTAACTGCTCTCTGGCATCTCAATAATTCCCTGTTAATTGGACTACATTCATAGCAAAACCGGTCAATATTAGATATTGATCATTGATTTTTCTCTTGTTTCTCCATCTTTTTTTAATTTCTTTTTTTAGTGTTTGGTTTTCCTTCTCCTGCATAGGTGACTATGGCAAATTGCACACACACACACACACACACACACACACACCCCTAGGTCTCAGGGAAGGCTAGAACCAATGTAGCAATAACCAGCTAATGTGGTGAGCCAGCCATGGTCCTTAGGCTGTCCATGACCACAAGAAAGATAAAAACCCCTCCTGATGCTGTTGAGCAGCGGGGATTGGATGGCACTTGCCCCTGGCCTTCTCCATGCTGGAGTAGAAACAGTATCAGCCTTGGTTTCAGCCCTGATTGAGATTGGAGCCTGTGAGTAGTGTTTCCTGGAGTCGTACAGGGTATTGCTTCACCTGTCCTTTTCTACTGAGTGCCCTTGGGAAAATCATGACTCCTTGGTTTCCTTACATGAATAAAAAATAAAGCATTTACGCCATGATTGCTGTATAGCCTCCATTGCTCTTAAGTCCATGCGTTCTTCCTGGTAGGTGCTTAATAAATATTTATTGGGGAAAAAATTAATGGAGAGTGGACAAATACTACCACGGGACAGAGATGGGGACTGACATCAGTATGAAGTGAACCCAGGAAGATCCAAGGCACATTTAATTCAAAGCAAGGTGGAGTACTAAGAAAATCTCCGGGGTTTTTTTTTTTAAGCTGGAAATAATCAAACATTCAAAAAGACATTGGTATTTTCTTTTTTGAGTTGGAGTCACTCCGTCTTCCAGGCTAGAGCGCAGTGGCATGCTCATGGCCACCCCAGCATCGACCTGCTGGACTCTGGCGATCCTTCCACCTCAGCCTTCCAAGTAGCCGGAACTACAGGCACATGCTACCTTGCCCAGCTAATTTATTTATTTATTTATTATAGAGATGCAGTCTCACCAAGTTGCCCAGGCTGGTCTCGAACCCGCGGGCTCAGACAGTCCACTCGCCTTGGCCTCCCAAAGTGCCTGGGATGACAGGCTGAGCCACTGAGCCCGGCTGACATTAGTATTTTCAAAACTGTATATATGCTGTTGGCTTCGCCTGTTTTCTAATGTATTCTGTGGGGAAGACCATGAACAATAACAATCGCTTCTATGAATTGAATACACTTAACCTGTGGTACTGTATCTTGAAACTTTACAGTAATGCTTCGAGCTCAGTTGTGCTCACCAATTTTACAGATGTCCTCAAGAAGTTAGCAGTGCTCTATTCACTATAGCAAAAACCATGCTGCCCATCAAAGCTGGACTGGATTGAAAAAATGTGGTACATATACACAATGGAATATTATGCAGCCATACATGGAAACAACAGAGTACCATATGCTCTCACTCATAAGCAGACTTTGAACAATTATCATAATACTGTAAGGAAGGGATTGGCAGTTGAGGGAAACTGCCAGGGGAGGGTGGGGCACACCTCATCAACAAGGGTACATTTGTATACCTAACCCTGAATTGTACCCCACATCTTTAGAATTTTTTTAAAAAATGTTAGCAGCTTGCTCAATGTCACAGGACTAAAAAGAGGCAGATCCAAACTTCAAATGCAAATCTTACCCCAATATCTGTGCATTTCATGATGTCCATATTTTCAGTCACCCACTCAAGTCCCATAAAAAAAAGCAAAGGCTTAGTAACTTCTTAATACCTATTCAGTAACTACATGTGAAATAAATAATGGATCGCTTTATGGGCCAAGACAACACTTGTCTATCTCCTTTTTAAAGAAGACACACCCTCTCATATTCATAACAGTAACTTTTTAAAAAAATCAGGATCTCACTCTGTCACCCAGGCTGGAGTCCTGGTTGTGATCCTGGCTCAGGGCAGCCTAGACCTCCTGGGCTCAGGTGATCCTGCCTTGGCCTCCTAAATGGCTGGGACTGTAGGCATGTGACATCACGCCCAACTAATTTTTAAACATTTTTTGGTAGATATAATGTCTCGTTATGTTGCCTAAGGAGGTCTCGAACTCCTGGGCTCAATCAGTCCTACCGCTTCAGCCTCCTAAAGTGCTGGGATGACAGGCGTGAGCCACCATGCCCAGCCAATAACATTTATTGAGCATTTTGTGTGCCACACACTATCTTTTTTCTTTGCACTATCTTTTTTTTTCTTTATTTTATTTTAAAATGTGGGGTGCAAGTTAGGATTACGTACATAAGTGGTCTATGTGCAGGTGAAGTTTGTGCCTCCTGCTGGTCCTCACTTCCCCTGGATTAGGATTTACACACTCTGTCTTATTCCTCTTCACTGTTAACTGACTTGTTTGATATAGAAACTAGGATCCAGGTTTATCCAGTTCCAAAATCCACATGCTCAGAGGTACACAAACTATAGTCTATGGTTGTGCCTCATTTGGCAGCAGGTCAATTGCTCTCCTCTAGCTGTTTAGATCTAATCTTAGACCAAGGTATGCTCTTGAATTGTGCTATGTGTTAAGATAACCTGAGGGAGTCTGTGTAGGGAGACCCCCAATCATCAGTTTCAGAGAGATGTTTAAAGCAAAGAGGGAACCAGCCCCAGACCCTCCTGGAGAGCAGGCAGTGTTTATTTGAGTTGTGCTGTCCAGGACCTTGTGTGGCGTCATGGCTACGAGAGGCCTTAATGCATCTCATTCAGGGTGGATGGGATTGTCTAAAAGTGCAGAAGGCTTTTTCCTCGGAAAGGTGGTTGGTCACACTTCAGTTAGCAGGAGCCAGCTAACTAATGCTCTCGTATCCCAGTCTACCTTCCACACTGCCACCAGAGTGATCTTTCCCAAACACATCCTGGCCATGCCACTTCCCTCCTCAGACATAGTCATATTTTCAATCTCTGCTGTGTATCCAGAACTGTGGAGAGGATAAATATTAACATTGGTTCTGTCTGCTAGGAAATCAGCCACACACACGAATCATCGTTTTAGGTCTTACCGAGATCATTTAGGCCAGCATTGCTTAGAGAATGAATGCTTTGGAGAACCCGTGCTCTTCTGGCTTGTACATCTCCTTGGCAAAACTCAACAGTAAACTTTGATGAGGGCTCTAGGGTGAAATGTTCATGCTGAATTTGCTTTGAGATATGACCAACTAGTCCAACCCCCTCTCTTTAGTACATAAGGAGGCTCAGGGAAGAAAAGGACTTTCTTCAGTTGCAGAAGAATCCAACCTTGGGCGCCTGAGCCCCAGCCCAAGACTCTCTCTGCTGCACAAAGGGCTTCCCAATTTTAATTCTCTCTTTCTGTTTTTGTCTTGAGACGAGGCAGCCCTAAGGCATATGTTTTCTCCCATATCTTGAAGCCATATGTTTCTCAGGCTTTCCTCCTCTTCTAAGAGAAGCCTCTGATGTTTGGCATCTGAAATCGTCCTTTTCTTTCTTGAAGTCGTCCTGGCAAAAATATTGGAAAGCTAAGTTCTCAACTAGGCAGAAGAGAATGGGAGAGGAGAACCGTAGGTTTGAATCCTCACAGGGTCCTGGCAGAGGGAACACCAGTTTTTCTCTTGGGACAGAGAGCTCTTTGAGGGCAGAAACCCTGTTTTACTCATCTCAGTATTTCCCACCCCAACACATAACAGGCACTCAGTAAACACTGGATATCCAATATGGTTTAAAATTGTGTTTATTTGGTATACACACATGTGTATTTTTAGATGTGTAAATTGCATGCTATGTATATTACATGTTAATTTTTTTAAAGCCCTTTCATGCAAAAATGAAATCATTTTTACTTTTTAGAACAGTGCAACTCAAATCTCCTTGAGATAGAATAGCTTGCAGGTCTTACTAAGAATCAGAATTCTCAGGCTCTCCCCTTGGAATTCTGATTGAGTGATCAAGTAGGTCTGGGCAGGGCCTGGAATCTCTCTCTCTCTCTCTCTCTTTCTTTTTTTAAATAAATGCCTCTAATGATGAATGGCCAAATCTGAGACTCACTATCTAAAGGATAAACGTGTTTACTCCCCCAATTTTACCCTTTCAGAGACAAACATGAAAACACGTCCTATCCTTCAAGTCTGGAAACTTCAAACAAGCAAACAAACAGACAGACAAACAAAAAAACAGTGTGCATATGCATATAGAAAGACACATCCGGAACCATCGGCCAGTATACCTTGTGTTAGATTGCGAGGGGCAAGGGAGAAAAATGATTTGCAAGCCTAATTAGTCCTGCTCCCCTGTTCTCAAACCTGCAGCTCTAAGCCTCCTGCTAATTGGCAGTCCCTTAATAGATTAGGACTTGGCATCAGGTTTGCATGTTATTATAAACCACACACAGAAAAACTCAGTGGCTGAGGAACTCCTGCCAAACCCGGCCTGGGTTTTTGTGAGGCTTTTGAAGTGTACTGGTCTTTCAGTATTTTGTATAGTCAGTGTACTGAAAGGCATCAAACCATTTCTTTGGATGGGATTTGTGAAGGGCAAGTTTGTTGAATAATTAATTCCCCAAGACCCATTCTGTCATCTTGACAGACAAGCAGGAGCCCACATATGCAGTTTGCTCTCAGGAGTACTTGGAGTATGATAGGAGAGATTATTTCTCACGGATCCTGCCCTATTCCCAGGAATCACCTCTTTCCTTTTCAGGCTTTGAGGGGGAGGGGAAGAAGAAACTTGAGCATGCACCTGCTCTGTGGCAGGCTGGTTACCACATCTCAGGAAGTCCTCACCACAGCCCATCGAGACTGCAGGACCTGTTTTGCGGATGAGAAACTGAGGTCCTGAGAATTCACCACTCTAGGGTCACACTGCCAGGACTTGGCAGGCGTGGGAGGGAGTTGTATCTAAGTCTGCTAATTTCACATTGCCACACAAATCAAACCAAACCACACCTGGAAAACCATTAAAAAAATTTTTTTTTCTTGGTGTTGAACTGTCTAATACAGGCTGTGAAGCAATTTTCTGTGATTTGCATTAGGATATCTGTTCGCATCTATGGATAATTGACATACTACAAGTGTTCCCTTTCCCCATCACAATGAATAATAGAGTCTCCATTCTAAGGTGAGGCTACCTACGACAGGGCAACAGGGTACAGCGGGGCGAAGAGGGAAGCTGGAGAATGTGGCTTTGCCAGAGTGTGCAAAGACCTGTGGGCTCCCAAAGCCCTGGCCAAGTATTCCTCAGGCCTCTGAGCAGTTCAGGGGGCCTTGCTCTCCCTTCTTGTCCTTCCAATTAGATTCCAGTTGGGGATCCTTCCATTTCTTTTTTAAGTTCACTTCCACAAAGAGAAAGCTGTAGTGGAAGTTGATATTTTCATGAAAAACCTTCCATTTTCTCAGGCAAACATACCAGGCAGCTCTCATGGCAATACCATGGTGAAGGGGAATAATGTTATTTGGCATTTCGCCTCTTAAGAAACTGTATGTGTGGGGGGGGGGGGCGGGGGGTGAGTGAGAGGAGGAGGATGGGCAAAGAGAACAGTGAGGGCTTTGTAAATTACTGCAATAAAGGGGTCAGGTGGGCAGGGTCATGACGGGAGGAGGTGCATGGAGAAGGCCCCATCTTCCTTTGGGCTTCACCACCCTCTTCTTTCCCTAGGCCCGATTCACACATTTTGAGAGGTTGTAAAGGGAGAGCTGTGGAGTATTTATGTTTTGATTTGGAAGAAGGACGCTAGACATTCTGTCCCTCGGAGGGAAGCTGGCTCCTTGCTGCTTTGCAAGGATTAAGATCCTGGCTTCCTGACCCATTGAAGAAACATCCCAGGAACTACCCCTTTCTCTCAACAGCTGAAAAATGCATCACAGAGCAGTGGCTTCCTGTAGCGTTTTGGCAAAAGAGCATCCCTCTGGAACAATAGGGTTCCTATAGCAAGCCACCTCGGAGTTATTTACTGCAGCCAGTTCTCCCAGTGTATCTGAATGCCTTACATTTTGTTATCCCCATCCTGCTGGGGGAAGGGGCGATGCCCCAGGAGCGACTGAGGGTGGCCCCAGAGTACCTGGATTTCTGTTTACAGGAAGAGAGCAGTCCCGCTTGTGAGCGGTGCCTTTTCTCAGTTCCAGTCAAAAGCACCTAAAGATGGAAAATGTGATGGCTTCACAGTCTCATGGAAAGTCAGCCAGCCCCAGCATCATTCCCTGTCCTGCTGCTCTGTGACCTTGTCTCTGATCTTCAGTTCCAGTCTTTGTAAAATCGGACTCCTGCTGCTTACCTGGAAAGGATTATTGGGCAGTATAAAGGAGGTGCAGCCATAACGCATAGGGTAGTGTCCAGTGAGGAATGGTAGCTCATGTCAACTCCCACCTCCCTCCAACCCACTCCTCATTTTTGCTGATGCCTACGCAAAACCAATAACTCCCAAACGTTCAGTTTTTAATCTGAAGATCTGCAGATTTGGAGGTGTTTTCTGGAGCAGTTCTTTATAAATGAACATCTTTGAAGTTCAGAGGTCTCAACTCAGCCAGTCTACCTTCACAAACTTAAAACAAATTTGTCTGCCCCTCAGTTACCCCAGCCCAAATAAGGGTAGGCGGTGAAGGCCATCTGTCCTGTAAAGATGCTATGAACACGAAGTCTTCCTGTTTACAGAATATTCTACACTCTTTGGATAAAGATGAAAACTCTTAAAATTAGAAAGAGCCGCAAGACACCTGGTAAAACAACCCCGTTCATTTTACGCACGAAGAAAAAGAGATCAAGAAAGCAGACGTGGAAATGTGATCCTGTGGTCACACCCATAGTTAGTAGCAGAAGTAAGATTGATAAACACAAGTTATTATTACCAATTATTGTTGATGACTATTTGCTTTTTAACATCATGTAGGTAGCAGAAATTTAACTGATACTCCCAGAATTGCTTGCGTAATCTAACTGCTATCAGACATTTCTTCATTGAATCAAAAAGCAATGGTGACTTGCTTTACCTCTAGGATTTTGACTGAGCTGACCCAGCTCAGACCATTTGAGACTTTATCACTCAGTAGGCCAAAAAGAACAGCTACACAAAGTAGAATGACTCCGATAGTTTTCAACTTATTTCACGTTATAGTAATCCTAGTGATGAATAAAGTAGGACCATTTTCTCAAGAAAATTCTTCTGGACATAACATTTTAAAACAATCAATTATTTCCTTTTTAGCATGAATCTTTTCAGCATCTATGTTTTTGGAACTAGGTAGACTCCCTCAACCTACTGTCTTATTTTCTTCTTCTTCTTCTTCTTCTTCTCCTTCTCCTCCTCCTCCTCCTCCTCTTTCGTCTCCTCCTTCTTCTTTCTTCTTTCTTCTCCTTCTTCTTCTTCTATTTTTTGCCAGGGTTAAAAGTTGGGAAGGGGATGAAGGTGGAACAAAGCAGCAGTTTTGTTAACTTCTTGGGAAGAAAATCTTTAAAGTTCTGGATTTTTTTAAAAACATTTTATTTATTTATTATTATTTTTTTACAACTTAAGTACATCATTGGCATTCCACTGGCAGCAAGGAATCTTTGAAATACATTTATTGGACTAGTCAGTAAACAGGTACTGCATGCCAGCTGGCTCCCGGGTTATGTGCCAAGGGCGTCCTCAGTGCTCTCACTTTAGTAATGCCTCGATGGAAGTTCTCGTCGTGTTGCTTTGGGTTGTTGTCCCCAGAGTATGCATTCTTAGAGGGCAGGACCATATCTTATTAATTTCTGTAGCCCATAATTCTCCCAGTGAGGAGTTTCTTCCTTCAAAGCAGCCTTTTTCTCCCTCATTTTCTTGCCACCCAAAACCATTTGGAAAACTCAGTGGGGCATGGACTAAGCCTTAGATGTTTGGGAAAGAAGAAGTTTGAGTTGTACTTTAATCAGGTATTTTGTAATGCCATTCACTCCCTGGATACTTCTAAAATGAAAATGTAGCCTGTGAGGACAGCACACAGAGAGGAAATCAACTACAAATTAAAAAGTGATTAGTGAGTGTTTAGGCAGAAGGTCAAAGGGATTATTTTGGACTTCAGACTTTTCAGCTTTCAGAGTTTGTATTCAGTTACAAAATTACATCCCTGAATTATTTGTGCAGGTGGCAGCTGTCAGATTTGAAGAAGGTTTCTGTGTTTCACAAAAGGAACATTGACAGGGCTGGGAATGGGGAGTGTGCTCCTGGGGTGAGGGTTGTCTTATCCGCAGCACCCTGGAATGGCTCCAGCCTTGCTCAACGCGAGTGGTAGTCTAAGCTGACACAGCCCTGTCCAGGTCAGTCCAGCCACCTTAGTGAGGAAACCAGTCAAACCAGTTGATCAGCATCATGTAAACATCTGAATAGTAGATTTTCAGGATTGGGAGGGAAGAGAACTAACCTTGGCTCTTTCCCCCATCTGATATTTCATCTTCACAGCTCTTCAAAGTGGGTATTGGCTTTCTCTTTTTACAATTGAGGCTGAGAGAAGTTAAGCAACTTCCTGAAGATCACATAGATTATAAGTGGCAAAACTGGTCTTCAAACCAAGGTCTGAGTTGCTTTCTTGAGATGCATGCTCTTCCTATTACTTGGGGCTTTCTTTGGGGCAGAAATTCCCAAGAGAATCGTGGCAAATGGGTTAGGGGTGTGCTGAAATTGCTCCCTTAGCCTTTGGGCAGCTGGGAGAGGTGGGGCATGGCAGATGAATCACTGAGCACCAGCCTTTTCAGCTTGCCTAGGAGTGCCCTACAGAGTATTTTTTAAAATAGTTTCACTATGGGAAAAAGACAGGAAAACTGAAGATTAAACGTCTTAAAGTCATCTATCTAGCCAAACCATCCACCTGAGAAGGAAGCTGATTTGGTTCCCCATAAATAATTTCTGAGGGAATTGTCTACTGTTTATTAGGATATGTGGTGTTGTGCTGTTTTGAGGAATTGTGTTAGAAAAACAAGATTTGGGATGTGGGAGACATTAGATTAAAATTCAGAAGGGGAAAAAAACAATCCACAAGTCACAGAGTGTATTTGGTAGGGAACCAGGTCTTCTGAATTTTGGGTTATTTCCTATATGTTTATTCAATACACATTGTTGAGCTCCCACTATGTGCCAGAAATTATAATTTGTGCCAAGGTTACAAAGATGAATAGCATATGAACCCTTTTCTGAAGAGGATCTTAGAAGAGATTTATGGAAAAGAAATAATTACAACGCTAAAGTGTGGTGGACCTTAGTCTTGTCATCTACTAAATGGCATCTAAGTTTTTTTGTAGTTCTAACATTTTATCAGAATGCTACCGATATGTGTTTAACTCCATTTTGAGTAATATTTGTGATACCAACAAATATCTGATGGACTTTAATTTTTAAGTTCCTTCTCATCTTGCTTTTTACTCTTTAGAATTAGTGAGCGTCTGTCAGAAGGAGATTGTTTTTGTTTTGCTTTTAGGTAACTATTACCTCTAAAAACAGAACTCTCTGATAATCACACTTAGTACCACATAGAGAGGTGTAAGTTGGGTCCACTCATGTCTAATGAAGTATAACCATGCAATTTATTAAGACAAACATTGCTTACCTAGCTGGTAAGATAGGTATTCTTTTTGGCTTAACCAATGGCCTCATGGAGTAAACTTGCCAAAGACTTTGTAGTTCAACAAGGCTTCACTTCAAGTTCATGTTCCTTTTACCAACTATGTGAACTTTAGCAAATTACTTAGCTTCTGAGCCTCAATTTTCCAATATCTAAAATGCAAAAAATGAAATGTTTTGTACCAGTTGCTTCACATAATCCCCAGATTTCTAATTGAAATTATAGGTAGGTTTGAGATTAAGTCATAGACACAAACACATACACACACATACCCGTATACCCATACAGATGTCTTATGTGGCCATTACTTACTTGGGAGATGTTATTGAATTGAGAGCTATTTCTATTTTCATAGGTTTGTCCAAGAGTTATTGGCCAAGGACTCATTCTCTACAGCAGAGATGAAAAAAGTCAAATGTCTACGCGGCAGACAGCTAACATAAGTGACTAAAATGGACCCCGTATAAGGAAATTGACAGTATGCACTCAGTGAGAATGACAACCAACAGGCGGCCTTAGTGTCAGGGAGACACCAGGGAACATGTGTTCCACCTAAAGAAAAATGACCACATTTATTGCTGCCTGCATTGCCACATGGATTAGAGTTGGCTTAAGAAGCTGGGAATATGAATGTTACATGAAACTGCCTCTTATTAAATGTTAACAGTTAATTTTAAAAATGGCAAACCATGGGTGGGCCAAACAAAACCTCTCTACAGATCAGATTTAGCCATAGACTGCCAGCTTGTGACTTTTGATCTAGAACTTGGGCTATGTTCCTTGAATGGGGTGACTTAGAGTGCCCTCATGCCTTGGATTGACCACCAGCATGATTTTGTTTTCAATAATGCGTCAACTCTTTATTTTTGACACTGCATTAGGCTCATCTTGCCTTTTGACTATCTTGAACTTTGGCACTCCCAGTGTCTGATGTCCTGCTAGTTGTCCACATGTTGTTTATTCTGCTAACACATGGACATGGCGTTTTGTGTACACCTGGGTAATGTGGCTTGGATGGGAACACACATGCTGACGTATGAAGGTTTAACTGCTGGAAAAACAAAATGAAATGTTTTTTCTTCACTCTTATAGACTTGCCTCCCATACAGCCTCATAAGATCTTTTGGGAACGTATAGCAAGATTCCTGCTATGCTATTTCTTCCCTGTAGCAGGGTGCCAGGTTTGCTAACCACTGTCAAAGCCCCATCTGTTTACCCAATCCCAAGAAGTCCCTAGAATTATAGGATTTTATGAGTGTGCTCTTCCCTTGAGATCAGATTGCAATTGGGAAGTAGCTGGTGAGTCTACCGCTACTTGAATGAACTTTGGATACAACACTTGTCACATCTTACTCCCGCATAAAAGCTTTTGGTGAATTCTTGTCACATACAGGAGCAAGAACTAACATTTACTGAGCCACGTAATTACTGGATATTTTATAAACTCTGTATTAGTCCTCACAATCAACTCTGTACACTGGGAACTGTTATACAGTCTTATTGTACGGTGATGAAAATGAAATTCAGAGAGGTAAAGTGACTTGCCCAAGTTCACAGCAAGCATGACAGATGATAAAAGTGGGATATGAAATCTTATCTGCCTGACTCCAAAGATCATGAATAAATCGGAAACAATAAAGCAGCAACTAATTCTGTTAAGAGTGGTCTAAATGGCTAAGTAAATCCTTTGTAGAAGAACTATTTAAGTATTGAAGGATAAATAAGCGTTTGCCAGTGGTTCTTTAATCTGTATGTTAAAAACATTACTTTATAGAGTTTCGGGAAGATGAAGTGTTATTATTTATGTAAGAGCCATGGGACTTTATATACACGTGTAAATCACACGTGTATATAAAGTCCCATGGCTCTTACATAAATAATAAAGGAGACTGAGGCAGAGAGAGAGTGGCTGGATCTGTTATAGTTCCATCTCAGGGTCTAAGGAGGAACCTTGGTTTCTGTCCTTGTTCAGGGTCAACATACACTTTCAAGAGCTTTGTACATGACTTTCTAGTTTGCTAATATCTGTGTAGACATAGTTCATAGTTCAAATAGGTCATGTGTACTTAGCAATAAAGGCTAACTGGCCCCATCTCTGAATGAACTCTAGAGTCAGATGGTTCTATTACATGTCCTGTTTATGCTTCTCATCAATAGAGCAGACATGGAGACAAATTTCAACTTCTCTGACCCTTGGTTCTTTGGCTATTTCCTAGTAATTAATTTAGAGGATTGTTCTGAGAATTAAATTAACAGATGTATCAAAAGTTCTTGGTACATAGTGGGTGCCCAATAAATGTAAATTTTCTCTCATACTTACTTAAAAGAGGGATTGAAAAGAAGGTGGTGTTGGGGTGACTCAGCTTTATCTGGAGGTGAAGAGATCTTAAGTCCTGTTGGCTCTGTAGTTGTATGTTATGAGAAAAAAAATACCTCACTCGTGAAATATATAATGGTGACAAAAGAGGTTTGGCGCTTTCTCAATTAAAGGTATGCACCATGGATTGCTGGTCATTTTGTTTTATTTGCAGATGAATGTGGTAACCAACCCTTTAAGAAACCAACTAAAAAGGCCAAAACATCCAGAGCTGGGGCTTTTAACAAGTCTGATATTAATTATTTTTAAAAATAAAATGTTTTCACTGTAAGCACTTTCAAATAAGAAAGGACATCCAAAGTTCATTTTAACACCCATGATTAAACCAAAGACAAGAAGTTTCTCTTTGTCATAAAACCTGAGACTTTCTGAAGGTGGGCAACTCAAAAGCAACGCAGTATTTTGCTCATCTTTGTGTTCCCAGCACCAAAGACAGTGCCCAGTACTCAGGAACTGTCTATACTTGTTTGTTGAATTGAACTAAAGACCTTGGACTTGGGATCAGTAAGTCCAAGCACCAGGACTAGATCTGCCATCGGTTACTTCATTTCTACCATGCAGTTGCTTTTGGTTTTGACAGTCTTATTTTTGTGAAGCAAGAAACTGAACTTCCCAGGACTGAAGAATGAGCATTTGTCAGGGAAGACCTCTAGACCCAGAATATTGCGTGTTCACACCGGCTCACAGCAAGTGTTTTTCATGGCAGCCTGTTTCAAAGGTAGAAAAACGCCTTCATAGTAAACTTAGCTTTGTCTCATCTGGATTGTGTCCAGTCTAAAAATCTGGACAAATATCGTAAACCAAAGAAAGTTTGCACACTTCTAAGACCAGTAGCAATTAATTACTTTAAATAGAAGCCCTGTCACTTACAAGCAGCATAAATATTTGTATTTTGAACCTCTAAGTAGTAGTTGGGTTGACCATTCAGGCCTTAAGTGATTAAAAAAAAATCAGTGGGTCATATTTTAACAGGGAATACATTTATAAAGAAAGGGAGGGTTAGGTCATAGAGTAAGAAAACATGAGCCGAAAGACAGAGAGACCTGGGTTCAAAACCCAGTGACCAGTTTACTCACTTGGGCACCTTGGACAAGTTATAACATTTCTGGTCTCAATTTTCTGTTGGGTATAAATGAAAATAATAACCTACAACTTTTCCTAGCTGTCGTGGATATTACAAAAATTCCTAAACTCTAAACTCCTTGAAAGTAGAAGTCCAGGGTCTTTAATCTATATTTTGAATATCTGGTCCAAATTGGAACCATTTGCAAACTCTGCACTTTAGGTGAGCTATTTAACATCTCTGACACTCAGGGGTTTTTTGTTTGTTTTTATTTGTGAGATAGGTAGAACCTCACCTACTCAAAACTCTATATTGGAAGGCTGAAGCGGAAGGATCGCCAGAGCCCAGCAGGTTGAGGCTGCGGTGGCTGGGAGCGGCCACTGCACTCCAGTCTGGGCTACAGAGTGAGACTCCAACTCAAACAAAACAAAACAAAAACCTCTATATTGTAGGTAAGATGTATAAAAATTTCTGTTGCAGAGTCCTAATACCTGCCTAATTTGAGTGATTATGTTATTCTGGAAGCCTACACACATATCATGCATCCAGTATTATTTTGTGGGTAGGTGTATAGGCTTTCTGCAGATGTTAGTTTAATTATTACTCTTGCAGATCCTGGACTCTGCTCATTTCTAAGATAACTACAAATTGGGCTAAGTGGAAAATTGGACAACTCTGGAAAAGAACTTGAAGAACTTGGTGTATAAGAGAGATGGAAAGCCCCTCTCTGATACTCTGATTTTGGTCAGGCATGAGGGCAACAATTTCTCCCTTACCACCCCCACCCCCCACCTCCCACTGTCTTTTTAGCCTCACCAGTGACTTTCTAAAAAGCACTTTGTGAGAAGGAGACTGTGATTAATTTTGTGCAAAGGTGAAACTATGGCTGCAGGGAGCAGGGCTTTGGGGCTGGGTCACTTGGGTAACACTTCCCACATGACTTTATCAATGGGTGGGCCACAAAAACTTAGCCTGTGTTTTTTTACACCCCACCCCCAAACCGCCCAACCTGCCCTAGTGTTAGTTTTTCAAAGCCGGAGAAGTTTCAAAGGCCTGAACCCAACACAGGGGCCTTTCTTCATGCTTTGATTTTCTGCCCATTAAATGTTTGTCAGTGAGTTCGTATTTCGCCTCCTCTGCAGCCTATACATCCCAAGAAGTCCCTGGAGGTATAGGAAGTTAATTGATCCTTGATTAAAAGAAGGAGAAATGCTTGAGTCTGAGTCTGGGTCTAGACTCAGTTTTTTTTTTTTTCTGGTCCTGCTTTGAAAAATCTCATAATGCATATTTTATTGTGGATAAATCTAAATTCCAGGATATTGGCTTCAGAGTTTTTATTAAATTAGATACTTAGCACACGTGTGGTACACAGTGAATATTTGGTGAACATTAGCCAGTGCTGTTGCCTTGACTGTCCTGAACAATGCCTTTTTTTCTTCTGAGGCCCTGAGGTTTGCATAACTTCAATTAATTTACTAATACTCATAGTTGCTTCCTTCTCTGTTTTAAGCGACTCGCTTACTTTAGAAAGCACCCAAGATCTAGAGTCAGATCATTTGAAACCTGTCCAGCTCCATCACTTACTTGCAGAGTGACTCTGGTAAGTCACTTTAATCTCTTTGAATCTTCCAGTGGCTTAATGCATTAGTTTTTAATGACCGTTTCTCCTTTTAGCCTTTGGGCCACTTGAAGGTTGGAACTCAGTCTCCTTCATCTCTAGCCCTGTCAGTGAGTGCCTAGACCCTATAGTAGGCAGCCAGGTTTGTCAGCCTGCAAAGTTTATGTGGGGATCTTCAACACAGTTTGGGCACATGATCATTGCTTCATAAATGTTAGCTGTTATTATTGTTTTCTGTGCTATTTTTCCTTTTCTTCCTTTCATTGTCTACTTGTATATCTCTTCCAGCTCTGCAGCAAGGTTTAAAATTGTATTCTTTTAATAGCCATCGATTTTGTGACTGCCAGTATTGGAATCCCTAAACTACACTGATGTTTTTCATGAGTATACTTTGTCCCTGAGCTCTAGAAACTGCTCCTACTCATATAAGGATCAACTGAAGCCTCCCACCCTCTTGTGAAACACCTTGAGTGACACTAGCAGAGTGGTCTTTTGTGCCCTTGATGTATTCTACACATATGTCAATCATCACTAGAAATGTTTTAGTGCACTGTATTTGTGACTTTCTTACAACACTATGAACTTCTCAAGGGCAGGTACTACGATGTATTCACCTCTAAAATTCCAGTTCTCTAGCACTGGGTAATTTTCTTGAAATAAAATGATTGGGACTTTACTGGTTGGAAATTAATAGGGTGCCAGTGTTGAAAATGGAGACCCTGCTTTGGAGAACAACCGCTTTCCTGTCCTGGAAAGGCAAGGCCTGGTGCTATATCTCTTAAGGACTTGCTACCCAGTTGCAGGGATGTTTATGCTTTTCCCATCAACTAAAGGAAATCTGTGGCTACTCTCTTTCTGGATCAAAGTCAAAATTTGACTGGCATCACCCCCAATAATACTGCAAGTTTGTAAGAGAGATAAAAAAAAAACCACTGGGTTTTCTAAATGCCATCTCCACGCCTTTTAAGAAAATAAACAGAACTTATTCAGCTCCAACTTCTTGTCTGTTTGTGGTCATCATCCACATAATCAGAACCGGAAACAAGCCTTAGGCAAAGAAAGAAGAAAAAGGATTTGGGCTGTTCCCAGTTTAAGAGAGGGCAAAAGAACTGACCAGACTGAGTTTCTTCCCTAGCCATCCCTCTCTGTGGGACATTTAACATTTATTGAGTGTCTACAGGGTGCCTCACACTCTGTGCTCACATTACCCATTGCTGTTGCCTTGAGTTTCTTTCAACTAGAACTTACAAGACTGATTTTGATTATATGTATCTTCCCCTACTGGATTGTAAGCTCCTTGGGGGCAGAATCTGGGTCATCTTTGTATTTTGTGTGTGTGTGTGTGTGTGTGTATGGAGAGAAAGAGAGAGTTAAGTAAATATTTATTGAAGAAAAGGATGAGTGACTACATTAACTTACTACATCAACCTAACAATCCTAAAGTTAGATTTCATTCTTCCCATGGAACAGATGAGAAAGGGAGTTTTGGAGATGTGAAATAACTTATTCAAGTTGCAGGGAGTAGAGTCTAGATCATTAACCCAGTTCTGTCTAACTCCAAAGCTCTTTTATATGTGTTTTATTGTCCATAGAAACATATGTTTTACAGGCCTATCATGTGAACCTATTAAAAATAGAAGCTGGAGGCCTAAGAGTGGAACACAAATGTAAGGAACTTGGGGTCTGTTCCCTTCCTGAGTTTATTAGCAACACTCTGGCTCCTAGGCACCACAGAGGCTGCAGCTAAACTTTTTTATCTCGATGTGTGGAACTTTAAAGGCAGACTATTAATATCATACTGCTGGCTTCTCAGCTACCTTTCATAGCCAACTTGGTCACATTTCAAAATGTCTTAGCAGTGATATGAAGATGGCTCAGCCCGTATGATAGCTCTCCCAGGCCCCCAAAGGATCAGCTGACTGCTCTTGTCATTTCAAAGCCAGAACATTTATCCTCTCCCTCCGCCTGCCCCCTCTCCTCCATCACAGAGACAAAGTTTTAAAACCTAATGGCTATTGCCTTTCAGGCCCCTCTGTGTTTACTCCGAGAAGGTCAGGCACAATACTGTGGTGTGTTGCTGTTCTTTCTTTTGAAAGCACCAGTATGAATTTGATAAAGTAAATTGTTGTTCTAGCAGGAAGCAGTTAGGGGTCACAAAATAAATAGCCGTAGAATTCAAATAAATCAAAAGAATAAAACCAAATAAATCCTTGTGTGTATGCCCAGTGATACATAAATACACTTTTTAGAAAGTGAGCATTTTTATCGCTGCTGGTCTGGACCAAAGTAATTGAAAAATTGTGGAGTTCATGGTACATTTTTTTTTAGAGGCAGTCTGGGACTTTGAGCAACATGACATGAATTTAATTCTTTTTGAAAAACATGAAAACGGAATTTTATCTTTTAAACAACTGCTTATCTTGGGATTTTTCAGCTAATGAAATTCACATTTGGATGAAACCAATTTGCAAAGTTATATTAGGGATTGAGGCATTTGAGGGGCAGACTAAGAGGCCCTGAATGAGCTAAGTATTCTCTGTGGAGCTCTTTCTCTCCACTTGAAGGTTGGTGCCCGTGGTGCCTAAATATGTCAATGCAAAAAATGGATACAAAGTACCTAACACATTGTGAGTGCACAGTCAGTGGTGGCTGTTATCATCCAGGTGTTTTTTGTGGTCTTCTCTAGTTCGGAAATTTAGTTAAGTTTTATTTAGTCCTTTCACTTTGTGAGGTGACATTTGAGCTTGCTATTTCACTTGGGTAGCAGGGAAGGAAAAGGTACTTCAGTCTAGGAGAATGGCATGAGCCAACAGAGTCTCTGTGTGTTGTTTTCTTAGAGGCTGAGTGCAGGAGACACAGAGCATGAAGCCAGAGAGGAGATGTCCAGGTCATGGGAACTCCTAGGGTCATACTTAGAGACTTTATCTTACCCTGTGCCATGAGGAGCCATTGAAGAGGCTTTAGCAGGGCAGTGACATGCACATGCCAGGAAGCAAACTGGTGGATATATGTAGGAGGGAGTGGGGGCCATGAGACTGATTAGGAGGCCATTATAGCATCCAAGCAAGAGTTCTTGTGGGCCTTTGCTTTTTGCTTAGGGTTTTGAGGGCCTTTTCCTGGCATGTGATGGAATCCATTGACTGTGACCTTTGAGAATGGCATCTGAGCTAGCCACTGATAACCAGCAGCAGCTGCAAGAGCCGCCTGGTGCTCTTGAGTGCCCTTGGGCTCCGATCCATGTCTGCAGGCAGCAGGACCGGGCTCAACTCTGCTCCGTCTTGTCGGACTCCTTGAACAGTGAAAGAAAAGTCTTGAAAATGGTATTCATGGAGCAGCTACTCTGCCGGCTCTGTGCTCAGGGGTTTTTACGTGTTTGATCTCCTTTGGTAACCCCCACCGCTCATTTTAACTGTGGAGAAACTGAGGCTTAGGGAGATGGAGTGGGAACCAGAAGTCACACCACTGGAAAGCAGCGGATCCAGATATAAATCTGGGTTTTCTGACTCCAAGGCCTTCACCACTCCTCTCAGACCTAGGATGAGCTTCTCAAAGGGGAATGGTTAAGACTTAAGAAGGCATAATAGGATATCATTAGATTTGGGGTTGTACTAGTAATTATTATGAATTGGGTTTTAATTTGTAGCAGGGTCATGTAGAGCAGTGGGCAAATCCTTGCGCTGGCTCTTTCATTGCCCCCTCTGAGCTTTTGGGCAAGAGAAGAGAATAATGCCACTCTCCTTGTGGGGCTAACAAAAGGAGCAAAGGAGATGGACGTAATAAAAACTTCCTAGGGCCTGTAGCTCGCTACAAATGAAAGGAATCAGTATCACTATCAGTGTGATTTGGGGTGATCTTCACTGTGGGTTGTTTCTCCCTGGCTTCTTTGCATTGACGTTTTCTCCCTCCCTTGTTTGTTCTCCCCCCACCCACCCTGGAATATGCCATGGTTCCACCTTGACCAGCGGGCCTGCCCTTCATCATCATCGAGACAAGCACCATCAAGCCTTACCATCGAGGGTTTTACTGCAATGATGAGAGCATCAAGTACCCACTGAAAACTGGTGAGACAATAAATGATGCTGTACTCTGCGCTGTGGGGATCGTCATTGCCATCCTCGCAGTAAGTATCCAGACTCTACCATGGTGGATCCTGCCTGACTTTCTCCATATTATCATAGAGAATGCCTGAGCCAACAGAGGCTCATACCAAGATGGCAGAAACTTCTGCCAAGCAGAAACCAACAAAGTCAAAGAATTTCATTTGGTTGATACTATTTATTTCATGCAATTAATACTGTTACTAAAAACCAACATTTACTGTGCAATAAATGTATGCTAGGCTACCCTTCTAAAATATTTCTCATGCATTATCTTTACACAGCTCAATGAAGTCTGCAAATTCTTATCTTTCTTCTATAGTTTAAGGAACTGAGGTTGACAGAGTAACAATAATTTGCCCAAGATCACGTGTTAATATGCCGTAGAGTTCAGATTTGAGCCTTACCCCAGGGTCTATGCTCTGAGCCATTATGCTATAAAGTGGCGCTCCAGTGAGGGAGAAATACCTTGTCAGCTGTCCCAGGCATTTTCTGTGTTCTCTCCACACCATTGCTGTGCTGTTATAATAGTGGTAATGCTACTAACTAATATTCTCTGGCATATGTTTAGTTCTCTTGGTCCATTGGCGGCAGTGCCAAGGTAAATAAGGACTTGAAATCCAGAGAAATAGGTTCTAGACCCGGCCCTCCACTAATAAGCTGTACATCTCTACAACCAAGGATGACCATCTTGTTTTATAATGTTGCAATAAGTCGGGCTTGGTGGCTCAGCCTGTAATCCCTCACTTGGGGAGGCTGAGGTGAGTGGATTGCCTGAGCCCGCGGGTTGGAGACCCACCCGGGCAACTTGGCGAGACCTCATCTCTACAATAAATCAAAAATTAGCCGGGTGTGGTAGCACGTGCTTGTAGTTCCAGCTACTGGGAAGGCTGAGGCGGAAGGATCGCCGGAGTCCAGCAGGTCGAGGCTGCGGTGGCCGGGAGTGGCCACTGCACTCCAGTCTGGGCGACAGAGTGAGACTCCAACTCAAAAATAAATAAATAAATACATAAATAAATAATGTTGCAATAAAAAATAAGAGAGATCATGAATATTAAAATATTTTGCAAACTCTTAATTGCTGAGCAGGTTACTAATATGCAGGTGTAAAGTTCAGATTTACTTGTCCAGGTCTTCCCTTAAAGGGCGAAGCCCTCTTTGAGGATGTTACAAAAATGTGCCATGGACTTTGACAAGAACTGGAATTGTTTTGAGTGATGATATACCCATGGGAATTGGAGTATGGCCTATCTGGGCTCGTCATGAAACGTCACCATCCTGTTTTGTCCAATGGGGCAGGATAATTGAAATTCAGTATTGTAATTTGTGAGTCCTACATTTTCACAACTGTCTTTCTTTTTTCTTCTTTCATTATTTTTTTTGAGGGGGAGGGGTAGTCAGAGTCTTACTTTGTCGCCCAGGCTGGACTGCTCTCCACTGTCATGGCTCACTGCTGAGTCGACCTCCTAGGCTCAGATGATCCTCCCACCTCAGCCTCCTTAGTAGCTGGGACTACAGGCATGTGCCACCATGCCTGGCTAATTTTTTTTTTTTAAGCAACAAGGTTTCAATCTCTTTTGTAGGCTGGTCTTGAACTCCTGGGCTCAAGCAATCCTCCCACCTCAGCCTCCTAAATTGCTGGGATTACAAGCGTGAGCCACTGCTCCCAACCAGACCTCAACCAAACCTCTAGTGTTTTCTAAGTTTGTTCTTTGCTCTTGAATTCCTGTCATGTGGATGAAAGGAATAGGCTCATATCTACCAGGATAATAAATTCTCTTTTATAGATCCTTAAGTCGCCTTTCTGTTGAGCATAGCCTGGAAACTTATCTTTGGCCTGTATAAGAAAATCAAGAAGTAGAGACTATTAGGAGCACTGAATGTGAAATAAGTGACATGCTTAAAGTCCATAGTAAATAAAAATTGGGATTCAAGCCTGGGTCTGGCTTATTTCAAAGCCTCTTTTCATCTTGTAGACCTGCATTTCAGGATGGCTAACCTATCCAAATGAACTGCTTAGGGGGATAGGCAGTTAGCTTATCTTGCCTACTCTGGATTAAATGTAAGCTGCTGATGTTACATGAACCACATTTCATGAAGTTTTTCTTTTGACTTGCCCACTCTGGGGGTTGGTTGTAAACTTTGAGACCCCTCTTTGTTTTTTAATAACATCGTAAACCAGGCACACAATCAACATCTTGAATTTGGGGAGGGGGAAGGGAGGCTAGTAGAATTCTTTCCAGCCTTTAAAAGAAAAACAGTCCATTTGGCAACTGTAGTAGTTTCTTAAAGGTGGACTAAGGATCTCTGTGTTCAAAAACTGAAAAATGAAAGGTCTAATTTTACTATTTGCTCCAAATTGACAAGTTGTAGGATTGAGTTCTCTAAGAAGAATGGCTTCCCCCCAAAAAAGGTGTTTGTCATGGAAGGCAAATAATTGCACAGTATCTTGTACTAAGGTTTGAGCAGGTGTTGGTGACAGTTGGTGCATCGGTTAGTTGAATGCTTTAAGAGACCCTGCTATACCCAGGTGTGTGATAAGATAACAGCACAGGGACCCAACTGTCATGAGCTCTTTATGCTCTCACTGTGGGATTATTCCCAGTTTGTCTAGTGGGCTGTTCCCAGGCACAGGGCAGTGGAGAAAGACACTCCTCAAAATTTGTCATATCTATGTGAATTAGGCAAATCATTGATTTCTCCAATCTTCAATTTTCCTTATTTGTAAAATGGGATTGGTGTTTGGATTCCCTCAAGGGGATTGCTGTAATAATCAAATAAATGCTAGAATGTCTGGAATCGCACTGGGTAGCAGTAGGCTAGCTTGACTGTGCAGTCTTTTAGATGAGAGTGGTTCTGGTTTTTGGACCTGACCCCAGGGGTATGCAAAAGAAAATGCTGAAGTAGCTTCTTTGGGGTCCATGCATCTCTTCCCATCCTTTTTTCTACGAGCAAATCTCCAGTTCAGCAGTTCTTACCCTGCTGCTTGCCAAGGCCAATCCTTTCCTCCTCGAGGGATGCCAGCTTTATTTTTATTTTTCGAGTTGGAGTCCCACTCTGTTGCCCAGGCTGGTGCAATGGCACGCTCATGGCCACCCCAGCATTGACCTGCTGGGCTCCAGCGATCCTTCCACCTCAGCCTTCCAAATAGCCAGAACTACATGCGCACGCTACCACGCCTGGCTAATTTTTGATTTATTGTAGAGACAAGGTCTTGCCAAGTTGCCAGAGCTGGTCTCAAACCCACAGGATCAGGCAATCCACTTGCCTCGGCTTCCCAAAGTGCTGGGATTACAGGCTGAGCCACCGAGCCCAGCCAGATACCAGCATTTTTAAGAAAAATCTGCTTTTGAGAGCTAATTCGTAGCTTGCCCCTTTCCTCTGTCATGTTGATGTTTTAACTATAATGCTCACTGACCCCCTGAGTTTCCTTGAAACAGTCATGTGCTGTGACCTTGTTTATAGGATGAGCAACAACGTGGCATCATATGATGTCAGCAAAATAGATTTAGATACTGCTTTCCAGTGGTTCAGAGAAACGTCAGCCAAGAAATTGCTGCAATAATTATTATCTTTTGTCGAGCACTACTGTATGCTCTGGAGAGACATGTGAAGAATGTAGACATATTTCGCCCTTGAAGAAACCCCAAGTGCTAGAAATTCTTATGACTAGGGATAAAGGCACATGCTGTGGTCAGACCTGAACTCCTCTGCTGGGGAGCACATGGCAAGTTAACCTCAAGCCCCAAGATACTCATCTATTCTATGGAGGTAGTATGTCTACTTACTAAGGTTTTGCAAATTAAGTGATCTAATTGTGTATAAAGTAACTCAGTGCCTGGCACATACAGTTTACCCAATTCACGTTAACTATTTTTACTCTAAATGAGTAAACAGATTCAAAATGTAGTGAAATGACTGAGCTTGACATGATATCTGGTAAAATGAGTCAAGAAAGGAACCCCAGCTTTTGGCTACACATCCCCCACTCTTCCTTTGTGGTCAACTAATTAGAAGCCACGTCTCTTGACTCTCACTTCTCTCTATAATAGGATTTTTACCTCTTTATCCAATTGCTGTTGAATTTCAGCTGGAGGCAGGTGTAATGAAGTCCACTAGCCTGCTTACCTGTTGTAACTACCAATAGTGCTGACCGAAGAAAGTAAAAAACAAAGACCTCAGAGGCAAAGGGGATAGTTCACTCTGGTATACTCCATTCTGGAAAAGCTATGCAACTTAAACTAGAAAGCAACAACATCACGTCTCTCACTTGCCTGCCCTGGCTGGCCTTACGAGCCTGGCTGACTCCATCCAGAATCCGCTTCTGATCAGAGGGCAGGAGTGACAGTCATGGGGGTTGGGGGTCGAGAGCTGAAACTCTAATCATCCAGCTGCTTGCTGTCCTGGGGTCTTCTCTTCTGCAGAGCGCACCACGTTTGTTTAAAACAGCAAGAGATGCCTTGACTGATCTGGATGCCCTTGTTCCCTTGTGGATGGTTCCCACAACAAAGGAATGAAAGGGCAGTGGAGGAGACCGGTGCGCTTTAGAGATGCAAATCATCAGAAGTTATGGAGAAAGCAGACACCTTTCTATGGCAGGAGATACGGAAAAAACTAGTCACGTTGACCTCTTTTTCAGATGTATCTCATTCTGGAATTATAGCATAATAGGAATTCCTTCCAAATCCACAAAGCAGTGGTTCCTATTCGTGCCTTGCAAAGGCTTAATGACTCTAGCAGCGGTGAGATTAGGAGCAAACAGTAAAATGTCATCTCCTATCTCACCTCTTCTCAGTTTTGCCCTGCACTATACTATGAAGAGTGTTATGGGTAAAGATTTTAATATGGAAAAAATGCCTGGTATTCTTTTTAAATAAACATGGGCTCAGTGCTTGCCTAGGACAGACCCGGAAAGGGGTTTATATGGACTCTTAATATCTAGGAATTGACGTGTGGGTGAGTCACTGGTGAATCCCCTTCCCTCCCCCAGCCATAAAAATACCACTTTCCATGGAAGACCCCACTTGAATCTGACTTTTATAATCATATTCCTAACTACAAGCTCAGACTTTGGCCCCATCTGACTTGGGTTCATGTGTCCCAACTTCCATGTGAAATCATTTTGTGACTTGTCCTTGAACTTCGAGCAAGCCTGTGAAGCCCTCAAACTATACTTTTCCTTTTCTGTAAACTGGTCCTGATAGTTCACCAACTCTATGGGCTTGCTTTGGTTGTCAGATCAAGTGCTATGATGTGCGACGAGTGAGAATTATCCTTTTTATTTCTGTAATGCTGTACAGTTTACAAAGTGGCCTTTGTGTGTACGTTCTTATTTGCACCTGGTAATAGTCCTGGGAGGCTGATTGTTACAGCTAAGTCAACTGAGGCTCAAGGATATTAAATGATTCTCCCATAACTAATTAGTGGCAGGGCCAGACCAGGAGGCCTCCGATTCCTTACACTGCCTTCTGTGGCCTGCCTTCATTCTGTGATTATTTTTCAAGCACCTATGGTGTGTCAGGTACTGGGGACACAATGGTAAACCTCAGCCCAATGAGCTCCATGTGGTCTCGTGTAACAGAGCTGCCAGCAACTGTCCCATCTCGAACAGGCAAAGAGCACCTTTAATACGCCCTGTCTTCTAACATGTTTTGCATACAGGTCTTGTCTCCCTAGCTAGATGATAGATTCTTGGAAGACAGAGGCCAGGTTTCTTCCTCCGGCACATGGTAGGTACCCAATAAACACCAAGCAAGCATCTTTTCTAGGAAGCATTCCTCAGCTACTTCCTTCTCCACCTTACAAAAGGAAGGTCTTAGAGAACCCTGGGCCCACTTCTATCCTTGTAGTTACTGTGCCGATTGTCATGTCTGTTTACGTGTCTGTTTACATATCTGGCTATTCTGTTAGCTGCACAGGAGAGGGACTGATCTGATCTGATTGGATACTGCTTGGTGCTTGATGTATGTTTGTAAACATCACCCAGGAGGTCGTAAATTTGGGGCAAAAAAAAAAAAAATCAAAAGCATTAGACCAGAAGATATCAGACCTATGGAGCAGGAAAATCATAAATATGTTCCATGAGGCACACGGGAACATGCTCTGTTCCACATGCAAATTTCTTGCTGGAGAGACAAGAAGAAGCGCTTATACCTCCAAGACTTGCTTATTCAGTATCAGGTTTCAGTTTGCCCACATCTGGACTTCATTAGTTCCTCCCCACCCCCATCTCCCGTTATCTGCGAGAGCCCTGCCAAGAAAACAAGGTCCCCCAATATTGCCTCCTCATTAAAGGTTAGTTGAGTTTTCAACTCTGAAAAAAAGTGCAGTTGTGCTGGCCCAGCGGTGCGTTAGTGGGAGACCCAGTCTCCCAGTTTACAATCCACTACATCTGTGCAATTACCAAGACCACCAACAGAGAGAGGCCACATTAATCCTTCAACTGTGTTGTCCCTGGATCAGATGGTTACAGGGTTCTCCTGAGACCTTCTTATCCCTGGTGGAATGGTGGGAGCGAGCATCTATTTGTGATTTCACAAACTCAGTCGTGAAGATGGCACTGTCTAGGTTTTCGTCTGTTCCCCTTCTCCACCACCTGCACTCACTCTCATGCCCTGGAAGAAGTGAGAACAGGAGCAATTCTTCCTTTATTACGCACGGCTCTTAGGGATTCGTGACTATTTGAAAAATGCATCTAATAGGAAGGTGATGATATTCTCCATCCTAAGTGATAATGCTTTGGAGGCTGAGAAACACATTCTGTGGGAGTCAGTATGTTCTGGGGATGAGGTGGAGATTCGGATTACATTTATGAGCTATTTAATGGACTGGAAACTAATGCCTTATCTTAAATCCTCTTCAATCTTCCACAGATACATGAGGTAGGCATTATTTGCCTCATTTTACAAATGAGGGAGGACACTGAGGCTTACAAGGGTGAAGTGACTCATCTGAGGTTACTCTCTTAGTGAGGGGGGGTGGAGGGGCAGGAATGAAAACCCAAGTCTGTCTGGCTTTCAAGCCCCAGTGCTTTAACAAACATTTATTAAAGGCCCACTCTGTGCTGGGTGCTATGCTGAGCACTCTTTAATTAGTTAACTATAAAGGCTTTTAGTTTCTGGGTTTGGAGACCTAAATGTATGGAGGAAGACAAAGCATTTAGACCTCTGGGCAGATGACTGCCTAAGATGTATAGTGTGCATTGGTGGTTTGTGCAGATGGTGATCACCTGCTGTTTGTAGAAGATGCTTGGTGAGTACCTCCCTCCCTTATTACGAGCAGGCAGTATGGTAGGCACCTTGGCCTATAAGCTGATGTGTAAGCTACAGATCTTGCCCTTGGGGTTTGTGGTCCAAAGGAGATTCAAGGCCAAGTACAAGACTTGACTACACAATTAGACCCTCAAGGAGAGGAAAAAATGAGTTGAAATGAACAAGAGTCAGGGCAGGGCACAGCGGTAGGTCCTAGGGAGGTGAGAGCTTCCCGGACAAAAGATGTCAAATACTGCAGATGGTCTGAGATATTAAAAAAAAAAATGCTATGGCAGTTCAGAGGATGATCACTTGAGGCTATTTTCATAGGCCAAGGCTTCTTCATCATCATCATCATTCGCCGAGCACTCATCCCGTTTAATGATCACAGCAGCCCTGCTTTTGGTCCAGCCGTCATTTCCATTTTTATGAATAAGGAAACTGAGACTTGGAGAGTTCAGTTGTCCAGGACACATAAGTGAAAGAGCCAGAACTCCAATCCAGTACACTACTTGACACTTGAACTCTACCTTGAAGGGATGGGTGGGATTTACATCAGATAGCCTGATCTTCCAGGCAAAGAAGATTGTTTCAGCAATGGTAGAGACTCTGAAACAGCAGCAGGTTTTCTGGGAGTGTAGAGCAGAATTATGTGTCTGGATAAATGGAGTATAAGGGAGTAAGGTTATGGTAGGAAAAGAAGATTGTGGCAAGATTATGAAGGTTCTTGAAAGCTGAGGACTTTTTACTCCAGGTACTTGGCTAGGTATTAATGAGAGTTGTTTTTTGTTTTTTTTTTTTTTGAGTTGGAGTCTCACTCTTTGTCACCCAGGTTGGAGTACAGTGGCATGCTCACGGTCACCACAGCCTTGATCTGCTGGCCTCAGGCAATCCTTCTGCCTCAACCTTCCAAGTAGCTGGAACTACAGATGCACTCCACCATGCCCGGTTATTTTTTTACCATTTATTGTAGAGACGAGGTCTTACCAAGTTGCTCAGACTGATCTCGAACCCCCGGGCTCAGGCCATCCTCTTGTCTCGGCCTCCCAAAGTGCTGAGATTACATACTGAGCCACCACACTCAACCTGATGAGAGTATTTTAAGTAAGCTAGGTCAATTCTCTAACGAAGATAAGGATGCAGCCTGAACCACAGTGGTAGCAATGCAAGGAGAAAAGAGAAAAATGGATGTGAGAGAGACTTTGCGAAAGTAGCATGGCCGATGGGATAGGAAGGAGTCTAAGATTCCACATCTTTCCCAGTTATATGCTTGGTGGCACCTTGAGCAGAAACAGAGGGAGGAGAAGTAAAGTTTGGGGTGGGAGTGGGAGTGGGTTGTAATCTTAGACTTTTTTGTTTGACATGCTAATGACATCAGCTTGATATGCATTTCGGAGGTTAATGAAGATTGAAATAGAGTTAATAGGGCCAAGGGGTAGGCTGAAGCTAGAGAGAGAGAGATACCCTTTTGGAATTCATCTTTACAGTGGTAATAATTGAAGCTACTGAAGTAGCTAAGATCACAGCAGAAATCCAGAGACACAATCCTAGGAAGATCCACGTTTACTGGACCCTTAGAAACAGGACTTTGATACATTATATTTTTACACTCCCTTAGGACTGAGAAAAAAATGATTCTGCCTTCATGATTCTCCATTATTAAATATTTATAGAATGAATCTCTTCTGGGCAGAAAGAAATGCATCAACCCTCATAACTGAGATGTGCAAGAACAACTTGGCCCTCTGGTTAGCAGGGACTTAAGATGTGCAACTGCTTTATAATATTACAGGTCCTTACCAGGTCTTCTATGAACGTCTGTCTCTCTGGAGACCTAGATACTGCTGCCTGCTAGGACTTCTAAGAGAAAGCCAGCTTGATGCCATCGCGAAGAGCACGGGTATTAGAACAAGGAGGTCCAGGCTTCAGTGATGGTCTTGTCACTGCCTCATTTTTGATCAAGAGTGATTCACTGGCTTCTGGCCCTCACTATACTCATTTATATAAGTGTTGGTGATAGTTTAGTAATTCATAGGGTATCGTGAGAAGCAAACAGCACAGTGGATGTGAAAGTGCTTTGTAAGCTATAAAGTACTATGCAAATATTATTATTAAAGCAAATCAGAATATAGGGAAGTTTGTCCTTCAGGCTCAGCAGGGGAAGATGATGAGTTCTCAGTCCCTAAAAGAGGGATTGTTAGGACATTCTGACCAAAAATACTACTTTTCTTGGGATAATTTATAAATAGAGGAGAATGTTAAAAATAACAAAAAACAGTAGAACAGGGTTTCTGCTTTGGGTTTTGGCTTCCCTTCTTTTTTTGGTCCCCCTGAAAAAGACATTGTAGACAAAAGGATCAAAACCAGCATCATCCATACACATATTTTATGGTTCTACCCTGGAGGAGTGGTACTTCCAGACTCTTCACTTTGGAATGTTATCATCCAAGGAGCTCTTGGAAGTATCTTGAAAGAGATAATCTCTACAAAATATGTGTTCGTTTTCTTTGGGGGGGGGCTGTTTGTTTTTAAATTTTTCCCTTCTCCAATGGAAGGTGGAAAAAAGTTAACTTCTTGAAGGCTCTCCTGTTAGGTGCCATGCATTTGACATGTCATCTTACTGTATTATTTGGCAATCCCGGCAAGCAGATATGAATCTTATTCCACAGATGAGGACACCAGAGCCCAGAGAGGTTGAAATCACTTGCCTAAGGTAATAGACGAGATTCAGATAGAGGTTTTCTGCCTCCAAAGTTGATGCTTCTTTTATTCATTATCCCATGCGCTAGCATTTCCAAAATGTCTACCTTAACATTTCTTCGTATTTCCTCTCTGGAAGAGTTAAATATCTGCAAATATGTGGGCAATGGAGCTCTTTTTCACCAGAAAAGACAGGAAGAGGAGCTGTCTTGCAGTTGGAGACAACCACCTTCCAAACTGCGGTGGTTCGCAGGCAAGGACTGATCCCCTTCTGTCCCCTTGTAGCTTAATTGCAATGCTTTTCCATTTTATTAGTTTCCAGATTTTGTGCCAAATGCTTTAAAAGGCAGGTAGGGGAGAATTCTCCTCTGCTTGCCTGGCAGTCTGCCATCACCCCCAGAATCTGTTGCTTGCTGTTTCAGAAAGGAATCAACATTGAAGGCATTTTTCTCAGCAGTGAAATTTACATATCAGAACCTTGCTGACTGAGGCAGAAATGAGGGCTCCAGGGGCGGGAGTCTGGGGGCGGGGACAGAGCCTTTGTAGGGGGAGGATGAGGGAAGAGCTTATTTTATTGCCCAGGAATAAAAACATTGTGAGTAATGAATAAAGTCCGAAAGTAGTAAATCTGGCCTCCAGAGTTAGGTGTGTAACGTGTTGGAGAACAATTTAAGCCCTCGCCTCTTCTGTAGAGGTGAGGTATTCAGGCTGCCTTTCACAGCCCAAATTTCATTAAATGGCCTTTTAAGGGTTAGGATTACAAGAAGCCAAGTCCGGCTGGTTCATAATGATGATTTATGGCTGTGTTGTCGACTCCCCGACCCTTCTGTACAAGGGGATAGAGAAAATACATAATTTGTTGCTCATTAACTCCCAAGTCTGTCAGGGCTGCCCCAGAAGCCATGTGGTCCTGGAGTCATGTGTCTGCTAAATGGCTTCAGCCTGGCCCTTCCCTTGAAATTCTGCCATTGTTATTCTGCAGTGGAAATCGGTTTTAATAACAATAGAAATGATAGCATTGTCTCTGTGTAGCTGCTGTGGGTTTTTGAACTTGAGAGTCAGAATATCTTGGTTCTACTCTTGTGTGTGTGTGTGTGTGAGTGTGTGTGTGTGTGTGTGTGTGTGTGTGTGTGTGTGTGTTTGTCAGGGACTCAGTCCGTCGCCCAGGGCAGCTGGAGTGCAGTGCTGCGATCACTGCTACTACAGCCTCGACCCGCTGGGCTCAGGCGATCCTTCTGCCTCAGCCTTCCAAGTAGCTGGAACTATGAGCATGGGCCACCATGCATGACTAATTTTTTGACTTTTGTAGAAATGAGAGCTCGCCAAATTGCCCAGGTCAGTCTCGAACCCCTGGGCTCTGGCAGTCCTCTCGCCTCTACCAGCATGCTGGGATTACAGGTGTGAGCCACCATGCCCCGTTTGGTTCTACTCTTAACTCTGTCATTAGCCTTATCCTTCAGATAAGCCACTATCTCTCATAACCTTAGTATCTCCATCTGTAGAATGGAATATTTTCTTCACAGAAAGTATTACATGAAACTACAGTACAAAAGAAATGTAAGCGATGTTGCTATTTATATTAAATAACACAAACTAGTGATCATATTAGTAGTGGCTATTATTAATGTTATGCTAAAGAATTTGTTGTCTTTCCATGACAGGAAGAAGCATTTTAATTTGCAATTTGCTATCTTAAGACTGTAGCACTGAAAATGGATGTTTTAGAAGGATGGGATGTTAGAGCAGAAAAGAGTTCTTGATTTGTAATCTTACCCCTTCTCCCTAAAGCGACTGAAGCAGAGAGGTGACTCGTCTGAGATTAATCAGTAAATTCATGCAAGAGATGCTAATTTGCAGTGGAAACCCACATGGTCTTCCTCAGCATCAAACAGGAAATCCCACTGCTTGATGCTCAAGCCAAGCCTCCTTAGAGACAGTTTCTTCATCTGTGGTAGTGGCTTGGTTGAGGGAACTCGGGAGCACTCATTCCGAGGGCAGGGAGCTTGCCTGAGGCTTTGGTTCTACTCTTGGCCTGTGGTGTCATCTCCAGGAAGTAACTTTCCTCTGCTATGGCTTGTTGCCTTTGTTTTGTTGGCAGGCTAGTGGTGGAGGTAGCCTAGGAGAGTTAAGAATAAATGTCATTGCAATTATGAAGTCATAAATCACGGAATCTTGCACCCTTATTTTGCAAATGGAGAGACCCGACTTATCTCAGATTCACTCAGCGAATAGGGATTTGAACCCTGGTCACTCGACTCCTAGTTCTGTGTTCTTCCCCCTGCCTATAAAGTCACATGAGTGCGATTTATTAATAAAGAATAATAAGAAAGAGTAAGAGAACACGATTGTGGTAATCAACATCTGGAACTTGTTTGCCTGTAAGGTTACATAGGGTAAGAGTATAAACAGGTTCAAAAGGGGAATTAGATCATGAAGGGCAGGAAAGAATGCTAGGCAGGGAGTCACTGCACCTGGGTCTAATCTTTAGCTGGGAGTTAATTTGGACCTGAGTTTCTTCCATGCATAATGGCCCCTTTCATTAATGACTTGCCATGCTTTTCAGCATTTAATCTCTGCGATGTGTTATCAAAGGGCTCTTGGTAATGTTTAGGGGATATTTCCAATTTTGCAATAAGGCAACTCTAAGGACTACTGTCCTACTCCCTTTTATTCATTTGTTCTTTCAAACCATAGTGTCTGAGCACCTATGCGGGGTCACACATTACTTCTATTCCCTCAGGGAATGGCTAAGCCAGGATGCAGGCTAGACTGGCCTTTGACAATGTCCTTCTAATATAGAATTCCACTCAGGATGATATGGGAAGTGTGGCACTTGCAAATATAATGCATCCATAAATACAGAGTCACTGTGTGGACATTGGCAAGTGGCAGTAGCTGTTCTCACCATTGCTCCTGTTGGTCCCTGGGCCCAACTAGTGTTTCTTTCCCACATGGCCATCCTTCCCTAGACTTTGGAGCCCTTGCGGACTTTGATCAGACCCCGTGTCTTGACATCTCCCCCCACTGTAAAAGACTAACAGGGGCCTTTGCAAAGGAGTGTCCAGATATGCCAGTCTATTGCTTCCCTTGTGGTTGTGAGCGTGCTCTTTGCTCTCTGAAAGGGCAAGTGTGGCTCATCGTTCTGCCCTGGGAGGAAGTGTGAAAGGGACTTTTGTGGTGAGTGATGAGTTGACCATTGCTGTCCCTGGGCTGTGGTTGCAACCAGGAAGTGGCTAGGGCTGGACTGTGAAGTTAAGACAAGGGCAGCAGGCTATGTGGTTGTACATCACCAAAGCCAAATTAGTCCTCTGCCGCAGAGACATCTACCTGACACAACATCAGCCATCCCCATTCTTCATGTAAAACCAAGCAGTTTCGGGCGCGGTACTTCCCCTCTGAACCTTGGTTATCTATCTCATGGTGGTTGTGAGGATTTCATGAAATAAAAAATATAAAAGCAACGCCTGGTGTACAACAGGTAATCAGTAATTAGTGGCTTTTCTTTTTTAAAGTAGGGATAAATCTCCTCTAAGCATCAAATGGTAGACACAGAGTATGGAAATCCAGACTCCATCGCTGTCCTTTAAGATCTGAGAAGACAACACAGGCTGACTTGAGGAAATTCACAAACATTGAAGGGCATTGTGTTGAAAGTTTCTCTTAGTTTTTAGACTGGTATTCTATTCATCACATGCACTTCTAAAAAGTAAAATAAAAGCCTCACTTTCTATGACCCAGGTCATTTCTATTCATGTTATCACATTTAAACCAACATTTCTCCAAAGGTGGGTAGCCTCCTTTTCTAGAGGAGGAAGCTGAAGCTTGGAGAGGTTAGGTTATCACTGAAGAACACCAGTGAAAGGTGAGACACCATTTTTTGAACAATCTTAGCTAAAGTGCAGCCATTTCAACATAGCTTTTAGTTTTGTTATGCTTCCTTAAGTAAATCACCTAGCCAACCCTCTAATCATTAGCCAAGGGCAGAACCGGTTTCCCAGAAGTAGCTATTGATAATTGTTTTACAACTCCCCCCTCCAGCCTGTTTTATACTGATTCATTAGCATTTTTTGTTCCAAGTATACGTCTTGTAGCCATAAGGCTGAGTTGACCTAATCTATTGTGATCACCCTTCCGTGACAGCCCACCAACCTACCACCTGCTGGAGTCACAAGATGTGTTGTCTTGACAACATTGAGACACAAGACTTATGTTACCAGCACTCAAGAATGCAGTTGCTGGAGATTTTTACTAGCTTTGTTTCCTTATGGAGACTTGAAATATGCTCTTTCCCCATATCCTATGCCACGTTGCTTACAACATTGGTCCCATTATCTCTTGAACGTGAATAAACTCTTTTGCTTCGCCTTTGCAATTCTCTGCATCTTTCCTGCAACACTGGATCACTGTCTTATCAGCTAGACAGGTGACAGAGTCTGGGTTCTCCAGGACTTGGTGGTGGTGTATTCACGTCTTTATAACAAACCACCGCCCCCACCACCACCATGATGAATGTTGGCTCGATGGCTGAGACCCTTAGTAGAGTGGGATCATTGTTGGTGATCCTTTACCCCAAATCCCAGGACCCCAAGATTTGTTCAGACCCCCTAACATCTTGGCCTTATCCTTGATTCTTCATCTAATATTTTTTTCCTATAGCTCAGTCCTTATTTGTCTCTCAATATGTGTCTCATATGTATATTTGTTTGTATGTATTTGTTACAAAGGTGTTATGTGGCCATGTAGGACTTTTTTAAAAAGCATTAGCACTGTGATCTTTCTGCCTATGCATATTTGTGTCTGTATATTTCTTAATAGGAAATAGGCATTTTATAGGATAACCTGAAGTTAAATACTGAATATTCTCCTATGTCAAGAACCGGATACCGATGTTGTATCCTTTACAACATCCATTTTGATCAGTAGGTCTTGATACTGCCTAATTCTCTTATTGGATTCCTTTTAGATCATCACAGGGGAATTCTACCGGATCTACTACCTGAAAGAGAAGTCTCGGTCGACGATCCAGAACCCCTATGTTGCAGCTCTCTATAAGCAAGTGGGTTGCTTCCTCTTCGGCTGCGCCATCAGCCAGTCTTTCACGGACATTGCCAAAGTGTCCATAGGGCGCCTCCGTCCTCACTTCCTGAGTGTCTGCAACCCTGATTTCAGTCAGATCAACTGCTCCGAGGGCTACATTCAGAAATACGAATGCAGAGGCGATGACATCAAAGTCCAGGAAGCCAGGTGAGACACCACCTTCCCATAGCCCAAGCATGCACCCCTTTGATGCAGCACAGTTCAGTGAGCGCTTACTAGCTGGGGACTTGTTTAGATGGGCAAATGAGGCATAGTCCCTGTTCTCGAGGAATTGACAGATGACTGAGACAGAAATGTCAATAAATATTTATGATATGACATTAATAAGTCCACTCATTCATTCATTCTTTTGTTTATTCATGAATTTGTGAGTGCCTGCTACGTTCCAGGCATGTGTCCAAAGTACTACCAAGGATGCAGAAATGAACAAGACATAGGGCCTGCTCTCAGTGTTACAGTCTAGGGAGGGAAGACAGGCAAGTTGTGTGTCAGGGATGTGAATATGGCCCTTTCATGGCCCTCTCTTGCTCTTGCAGGAAGTCCTTCTTCTCTGGCCATGCCTCCTTCTCCATGTATACTATGCTGTATTTGGTGGTAAGTACCTTTGCTATGACTTGAACAGTGTTCAGCCCCGGCTTGAATCCCTTCTGATATTATAGCTCTCAAAATACTGAGGGGCAGACTTCACAGTGAAATCCTTAAAAGAGAGGTTAGCTAGAATGGTTAGCTTTCATTCTGAACTCTGCTACTGCCTTAGCAGAAACTGGTTTACCGTCCAGGATTTTTCCATTTTCAAATAAAAATAGCATTTGCAGCTGGGTGTGGTGGTTCACGCTTGTAATCCCAGTACTTTGAGAGGCCAAGGCTAGAGGATTGCTTGAACTCAGAAGTTTGAGACCAACCTAGGCAACATAGTGAGAACTCATCTCTATAAACTATTTTTTAAAATGAGCTGGGTGTGGTGGCGTGTGCGTATGGTCCCAGCTACTCAGGAGGCTGAGATGGAAAGATCACCTGAGCCCAGGAAGTTGAGTCTGTCGTGAGCTGTGATCATGTCACTGCAGTCCAGCCTAGGTGACAGAGTGAGACCCTCAACTCAAAAAATAAAAAAATAATGCAAATAACTTTTTAAAAATTATAAGGATTGTGGACTCATTTTGAAATTATAAAGTGATAAAGACACTTGGATAACATTGTACATTGCAAACACTGATTTTTGAAAATCTATCATGAGAAAAGAGAGACTCATTTGTGAGAAAAGTAAGGCTCAGAGAATTCAAGTGAACTGCCAACATTTACATAAACACCAGGACTGTTGCTCAAATCCAAGCCTTCTGATCAAGTTTTTTGCAATGTTCACCTGTCAGTTCTCTTTCATATTCTAATGATGGGCAGGCTTTAAGGCTCATCATTGCCTGACTACCAAGAGTAATTTTGGAAGGGACCCTTGAATGAGGTCCATGTGCCAAGGCACTTCCTGCTTTTGACTGCTTTAATGGAGTTCAGAGCGGAAAGGTGCTGAGAGTTCAGATGTAGCTCAGAGGAGCGTAAGCTGTTGGGAAAAAGAGCATTTTGATTTCAACTTACTTAAAATACTTTTCAAAAGTTTTCAAAATATTTCTGCATCCGTGAGGACACTTAACTTCATAACAACACTGTGAAGTTTGAGATCTGTGTCCTCATTTATCAGATCTGGAGACCAAGGTGCAGCACCGTTAAAGTCCACCAAATTTAAGCAGCATGCTTGAGGGACCATGATCTGATTCACCTATTGCTTTTCTCATGGCCGTGTCTACTCTGATTTCCTGGAGATGCCTGGGCAGTGCAGGTGAAGTGCCTACTCCCTGCCAGCTGCTGGACAAACAGCAGGCTGATGTGTGTTTGTCCATTGAACTTGGGCTACTTTGCCTTTCCTCTTCCCTTGAATGAGGTTCACATGCCAAGGCACTTCGTGCTTTTGGCTGCTTTAATGGAGCTCAGAGCAGAAAGTTGTGAGAGGTCAGACGTAGCTCAGAGAAGCATAGGCTGTTTGGAAAAGAAGTGTTTTGATTTCAACTTATTTAAAAAAACGCAATTAGGTATTGGACAAAAAAACAACAGAGAGGTTTTGTTTTGTTTTTTCCCCAATCCTCTCCAAGTTTGGAGGCCCCAGGTCTTCTCAACTGATGACTGCATGAAACATGGATTTTATTTATTCATGAATAGCACTCCCCACCTTTCTTCATTTTTTTGGATTTTGTTTTGCTCTTAGAAAGGAAAATTTAGCAGCAATATTTAGGTTCTTGCTCCATGTGTATATTTTACCCAGGGCTGGAAGCAATTTGAAAAATGTAATTTCAGTGTTTTATCAAAGTGCTTAGAGGGGTTGGGTATGTGTTCATTTTTTGTGTATCTCTTCATTTTATTCCACAAGAAGAACTGGATTATTTTGAAGCCAGCACTGGTCACTGCACTCTTCAAAGCTGCCCAAAGGGTGAATGAAGATGCTGACCTGTTTTGTTGCCTTCTGTGTGCCCAACACTGTATCATGCTATGACGTTGGCTTCTTTCTCAGTAACCTGAAGAGATTGCTCTGGTTATTCTATTATCCAATTCAAACAAATCTGAATCTAAGAAATTGAATAACAAAAGTTCTACAGTCAGGAAGAGACAGAAAAGGAGAAAAGGTGTTTGAAGGCCAATGTTTATGACACCAGCATCCTCGTATGTTCTTTTCATTGTACTGCACTACAAAAAACAATGACAAACAAAAAGCAGACCTCTTCGAGATAAACTTAAAGAATATAACCTCTTGACACTAACCTCAATCCACTCGCCTCAGCCTCCCAAAGTGCTGGGATTATGGACTGAGCCACCGAGCCCGGCGAGGAATATATTCTTATTGAAGGTGTATTTGCATATGTCTGAGGGAGGAGAAATATGTAGTGCCCTCAAATTTCTGAAGGAAAAAAAGAGAAGAACAAAGGAAGGAAAAGAAGGAAGGAGAGAGGAAAGAAAAAGAGGGTGAAAGAGAAGTACCTCCTTAACCCTTCATCTCCTAAGCATCATATTACATGCCCCACCTCCAAGCCCGTCCTATACACACACACTCTCTCTCGACATTCCAACATTCGCAACTCACAGACGTCCACATATACAACATATATATTAGCTCTAAGATTTTATCCTGCCCTAAAATAGCCTCTGAAGATCAAGGTCAAAAATTGAGGACAGCATTTTTTGCCAGGGCTGTGTTTATGTGATATTACAGAGAAATCCCAGCCCTTCTAATGTCCAATTTGTAAAACTTTCTAAAGGAAGTTGGAAGGACATCATTGCAGCCTGCCAGAGAAGGTGGGGAATCCTGCAGTCAGTCTGAGAAACCCTTTGACCCTCCCCAATGCAATGCTTTTATGTGGGTCTTCTGGAAGATGGGGAAGTAGACTCTGGTCTCCCTCAGTGCACCCTGCACCTTTGTTCACAAAGTCTGTGATTCATAACTTCTCTGGAGCATTGGGGAATGTCTCATTTAGACCAACTGGATGTAGCACTGATAGCTTTTGCGTTTAGAATCAGACACGTGTGGAATCAAAATCTGGCCATGCTTAAGATTTGCTGTGGAACCATAAGTGGTTTACTTAGCTTTAGAGCCTCAGTGTTCTCATCTGTAAAGTGGAGATGGTCGTGTCTATTTTGCAGTTGTTGCCAATTCTACTCTCTGGGTCCCACCGTCCCCATCTGTCAAATGGAAGAGTGGGATTAGATGGTGTCTCTTTATTTACCAATCTTTATGCTCTGTGGCTCTATTTGAAAGAAGTTGAAACTGCCCTCAGAGCTGAGAAGGAAGATGGGAAGCCATCAGGGACAAACTGATACCCATATTATTATCAAGTTCAAAGAGAATGGCAGACCAGAAGCAGCAACCACGTCTAGAGCCTCCATGGCTTTGAAGGGCACTCCATATTAGGTTTGATTTGCAAAATGGTTAGCTTGGAAAAACCATGCCCAAACACCAAATTATCTCTGGGTATGGAAGCTTAGGGATGAGGTTAAGGTTTGGTAGAGATGAATGCAAATTCTATTAAGAAAAAAAAAAACGCCCCACACATATATAAGCATAAAACTATGCTTTCTACCTCGGAACCTTGGCTTAAACCTCAGAGGCCCACATCTGGATTGGCCCTGCACTTTTCATGATCTGGGGAGACAGAGGAGGATGTGGCTGTGTGAATAAAATGTCAACACCAGGACAGACGCCAATTCGTGCAGCATACCTGGTGTCTCTTCTGTTGGGCCAGGCACTCTGTTCCCTTCTGGGGAAACTGAGATGAATCAGACCTGGGCCTTGCCCTCAAGGAACTCACCTGTGCATTCAGCAAATATTTAGTGAGTGACTATTAGACACCAAGCACCATGATAGGGCTGGGAATATGGGAATTAGTAAGGCATGGTCACAGCCTTTGGGGAATTCAGTCTAGAGGAGCAGTAGACAGATAACAGTCTGGTATGTTGTACAGCAGGGACAAGGAGATGTGTAGGTTATTATGGACACTCAGTGTTGTGGCCCCAAGCTAACTTGGAGCCAGAAAAGGTTTCAAGTAGCGTTAGTCATGTGAGAATAGGGAAGACTGGATGAACTATCTGTGTGCAGGAAGAGGAGGACGGTAATTTGGAGAACTGCAAGTATTCAGTTCAGTACAGCTGGGAGTGCGGGGAGGAATTAGGGAGTGGAGAAGAACTTTGGGATCATCAGTCCAACTCCTTTTTTGGCACCTTGGATTAGGCAGTCACTTTGTGTCAAGGCCTTTCCTTAGCTGCTGTCCTATCCCCCCGGGGAATCTATACCTTGCTCCTCGCCTTGTTCAGGTCACTTTTCCAAGAAGCCTTCCCTGACCAGCCTGTTTAAAATGACAACCGTCTCCTCCAAAACTATACTCCTTATTCTTTATTCCCCCTTGCATCCTTACTCTTACCCCACCCCCGCCCAATTTTTCACCATCTGATATACTCTATATTCACTTACTGGTTTGTCCCCCTCAACTAAATTGTAAATTCTATGGGGGGAGATGCTTTTGTCTTTTGATTCGCTATTGCATGCCACTCCCCAAAACAATGCCTGACAGTAAGAGTACAATGAATATGTGATGAATGAATGAATAAATGAATGAATGAATCAATTCCATGTCTTCTGACACCCCCAGGCCATACTCCTTTCCATTTCAGTCATGTTTCTTTGGTCTCCTCATCACTGACTTGATAGATCCCTACGGGCCTGTGCCGTGCAGGGGAAATCTTTGCTGCCTCTTTGCTGAACTCTTTCCCTATTGACTCTTTACTGTGCTGCCCCGTGAGAACTGTTTATGTGTCGGAGGGTTTGCTGGGTGCCAAGGAAACAGGGAAGTGGCTGTGCTCTGACAGCCATGTTCTCCAGGCTGTGCTTGTTAGTCACTGAGGTTTTGCTCAACATGTTTGGCATCCTCGAGCCTGGGGTCTGGTATGCCCACAAGGCATACCCGCAGATTCTGGGAGTGGCTGCTGTAACCCCTTACAGGAGCAAGATTGCTGTTTCCAAGGGAAATAAACCACTGTACCAGATGTTTTTCCTCCCTACCTCATTCACTCATCCATCCATACATCCATCCATTTCTGAGTACCTGTTCTGTGCCAGGCCCTGTGTGGGCGTCCGGGGACACCAAAAGTGCTCATAATTTTGTGTGAAAAGCCAGAAAAGCAAACAGTTGCAAAACAGTTGCATTTGTTCTCTGCTTAGGAATGGACTGAGGGGATGGAATGCAGAGGAAGCGGCCATTAGCTCTGCTGTGAGTCAGTTCACAGACTCCCCTCAGCCTGAGATTGGGTCAGAAATTCTACTTCGGCTCTTACAAAATGACACCTGTTTTAGACGTGAGAGTTTATGAAAGTGTGTGTCAGGTGAATTAGAGGAGCCCGAAGCTCCAAATGTCCACTGGAGGGAGGTTGTTCTTTAGCGTAGTGCCTTCAAATAGCTTCTTAGAAGACCAAAGTCCAATATAAAAAGACCAAGGCTGTGTGTATGAGCAAGAATTTCCTAAGGAAACCTGGCGGGTTCTGTAGTTCGAGAATGAACTCAGAAAGAGGCAAATGCGCTCAATGCAAATAATGGCTCTCTGTTAACCTTGAACAAGTGCCATGGTCCTGTTTAGCCTTGATTTTTTTTTTCCATCCGTAGAATGGGCACAGTGTTGTCCGCCTAACAGAATTATTGCAACAAATGCAAGTAATATAGTGTAAAGCACACACCTGACACTGCATCTAGAACCATGCTCGGGAAAATGGTAGTTTTCTTTCCTCGTCCTGATAAAGATCAAAGACAGGATTTGATTTTCTTCTAAAGAAGGAGAAATGTCCATTAAAAATTATTCTTTTGTCCTCAAGTAGTTAAATAGCTTTCCATAGAGAAATTCCAGTTCCACGCCATGTTGGAGAGCCACCAGGCATGTAAATCAGAGCCCAAGAGGAGCCCTGGAGGAGATTAGAAAAGGGAGAAAGTTTCTCCCTGGTGTCAGTGATCCGGGCCGGCAGGAAGAGGATAGGCAGAGATATAAGAAAGGACAAAAGCCTCTTTTTCACTCTTAGCAGAGCTGTCCCAAGAGCAATGGAAATGAAGTGAGAAAACAGTACAGACCTGTTCCACCAGTATGCAAATCGTGTAATGAAACACAAATGACTTAGCAAGAATGAGTGTGACTCACACACCCATCTGACTCTGCTGGTTCAGACCAGAGGAGCAGGCTCAAGTTTAGTGGGACCTTTCTAAGGAGGTTTTGTTGGAATTCCACAGGACCCAGTTTTGAAACAGGGAGCAGGAAGCAGAAGGGAACTCCACCTATGGAGTGAGTTCTAAAAGCCAAGGACTTTGACATACATTGTTTTAAGGAAGGCAGACATACGCCTTACCCAATATTGTCATCTTCATCATATCTCCAATCAGCAGCTTTATTTGAGCAACTGGAAGCAAAATCTTAGTACAAGAAAAGGATTAGAGGATTATATTCTTTTTTAATGAATGAATTTATTCATACCTGTGCCTTTCATAATCTTGAACATAATATATATTTATATAATATTAACAAACATAAGCAAATCTCCAAGCATGGTGGCTCACGTCTGTATTCCCTGCTACTCGGGAGGCTGAGGCGGAAGGATCGCCTGAGCCGAGGAGGTCAAGGCTGCAGTGAGCTGTGGTCATGCCACTGCACTCCAGCCTGGATGACAGAGTGAGATTCCGACTCAAAATAAATCAATAAAATATGAAATAAACAAATTTTCTTATGTTATATATGAGAAAACAAATTCAGAGAAGCAGAATGACTTGTCCAGGGCCATACAGCTGGTATGTAGGAGGTAAAAGATTCCAATCTAGTTGCTCTGATTGCAAATCAAATGCTTTCTGCAATGTCACAGTGATGCCTGGGAAGTAAATTCTGACAGCTGACACTTCAGCCTGAGATGGGGAAGTAAATGCAGATAAGACAGAATGTCAGCAGCGGACTAGGAAAGGTCAAGGAGATTCAGGCTTTCTGGTTCCATCCAGTTCTGCTTACCCTTTTCTGGCACCTAAGACTTTGCTGAAGTCCCTGCAGGCATTCTGATTCTAGGAAAGTCTGTTTAGGTCCAGGATAGGGACATGGCATCATTTGGTCAGCAGGGATTGACTTCCTCTCTTGAATAAGGTATACCTGCCCCCTGTGGAATGGGAATGAATGGAGCCTCCTGAGTTACAAAGCGTCCCCAGGCTTCAGAACAAAGTCACTGGCCCTAGAAAAGCCCACTCTGGTATGAAGTGGCTCCCGTAAACTGGGTTTGGTGAAGTCAATTCATTTAGCAGTGAGATTGGTATGGGCCGGAGGGGGTTACTGGATCCTTTAACCTCAAAACCAGTAGCTCACTCCTCAAATCAGATGTAGCTCTGGGTGGGAAGTTTTTGTGCAATCTCATTCTTTAGTAATGTACTTGGTTTGGGGAAATGATCACCTTAGTCATTAAGTAAATCTCATTTACCAAGGCGAAAGAGTAACCTGGATTTCTGAAAGGTATCTTGAGTGCCAGACAAGGTTCTCTCTCTGTTGTCTCCTTTGATCCTGGCAACCCAGAGAAGGAGATACTGTTCTACTTATTTTATAGATGAGGAGACTGAAGCTTAGAGAAGTGAAATGACCACATACTTAGGAAGTGACAGAGCCAGGACTGGAACCAGGGTTATCTCATCCCAGTATGCACTGCTTTCCTCAAAAGCACCAGCTGCTAACACCAGGGTCAATCCTCACTTTGAGGCGTTCTGCCATGTATTAGTTACTGATAAATATGGGGAACATGCTCCCATCTGCTTACTCTAATTCCACGTGTGACTGCTTCCCAAAGGAATTCTTTTCCCATGGCCCCCTACTCTATTCTCATTCATAAGTATTCTCTTCCTCCCTTTCTGAAGCTATTCTGATGACTAGTCTCTTCCTCTCTCCTCAAGTTCCTCTCATGTATTTACTTTTGTCTTTTCTTAAGCCCCAGCCTTAAGTATTTGAGTCAATGGTAGGGGAGATGTGGGCCTTGTCCGGCTGGGAAACCCACCCTTCCTGTGCCCCACCCTGGTTTCCAAGCCTGTGACTTCAAGTCTGCATGCAGTGTGTAGGGGGAAGGGTTAGAGGATTTGCAGCACGCATTTTCTGAGGATCTGCAGATTTTTCAGCCAGGAAGGTAAGAAAATCTTGGGGCTGCAGGTCCAAATTAAGAAAAATGATTAAAAGAATAAGATAATCCATTGACTGAGTAACATGTCATGCCGCCCCCTTGATCTGGGTTATCAACCATGCTCTACCACAACCTGTACAATAGTGGTTATTACCTTGTAAGTGAGAAAACTGGGGCTCAGTGGGGCTTTTCTGATTAAAACCTATGCTCTTTGTTTTACTTACCCACTCCTGTCCGCTGCCAAGAATAGCTGGAGGAAGGCCAGACATAGTGGACACACTGCAAATGGATGATGTCCTGCTCCTTGAACTTGCCATTGTCCTAAAAACGTGTTTTGGAGCTAGACCACATCATCTCCAACCTCACTTCCAAAAGAGGTTTTTGGTCCATGCCTGCAGAGTCTCCTGTTAGGTCATTTCGACAGAAATGAGGGTGTAGCCTTTGGCCTGTAGCTCTGAACCCACTGACTTTGGTATTGTCTATCATGACCCAGCCTTGCCTAGGGCACTTAAAAAGCACCCAGATCAGTTTTTTATGGTATTCAGCGACTTGCTTAAAACCATTTAACTTTTTCGCCATTGCTTATACTCGTATTTTCCAATTGTAATTCCATAGGTGTTCTGTGAAAATTACGTTCTGTGAAAATATTGATTAAAGGTCAAATAAGTGTTTTTTTCCTTCAGGTCCTCTTAGAGCCTTTAGTAATCTTATAAGCATGACAAGTGACAAAAATAAGTGAAAAAAAATGTTTAGGACATTGACCAGTTTTTTTTTTGTTTGTTTGTTTTTTAAACCTTGGAAGTTTTTTTGTTGTTTTTTTTTTTTTTTTATTGTGATATTGAGGGGTACATTTAAGGGTTAGGTACACAAATATGTCTCATTCAGGCACCCTTGTTTGTAAGAAGTGTCCCCCATCCCCAGACAGGTATTTACTGCCATTAATTGCTTCCCCTA
>CAUYQG010020634.1:0-21772 GCA_963574415.1 Tarsius wallacei | reverse complement strand
ACGCCTGGCTGATTTTTTGATTTATTGTAGAGATGAGGTCTTGCTTGCCCAGGCGGGTCTCGAACCCGCGGGCTCAGGCAATCCACTCACCTCAGCCTCCCAAAGGCGCGGGATTACAGGCTGAGCCACCGAGCCCGGCTTCCATTTCGTTTTTAAAATGTTTGTCAGTTCTTCAGGGTTTCTTAAGATTCTGTGTAAATTTTAGAATGGAGTTGTATATTTCCAGTGAAAAAAAATCAAAACCATTGTTAGAATTTTGATAGGCACGGCATTCAATCTGTGGATTACTTTAGATAGTTTTGATATCTTAACAATATTAAGTCACAATTCATGAACATAAGATGTCTTTCCATTTATTTTTTTATTCTTTATTTCAATAATGTTTTATAGTTTTCAGCTACACACCTTTCATTTCCTTGGCTAAAATTTCTAAATATTTTTTAATGTTATTGTAAATGAAATTGTTCTCTTAATTTTCATTTTGAATTATTTATTTAAGTGTATAGAAAAGCAAATAAGTACTAACTGTTGATTTTGTGTTCTGCAGCTTAGTTGAATATTAGTCCTAACTCTCTGTGTGTGGGGAGGGTGTGGGGGTGTTGATGGGTATGGGTGGATGTGTATCTTTATTGGGTTTGGTTTTTTTCTGAGTTGGAGTCTCACTCTGTCAAGCAGGTTGGAGTGCAGTAGCACACCCACGGCCACCCTAGTGTCGACTTGCTGGGCTCTGGAGATCCTTCTGCCTCAGCCTTCCAAGTAGCTGGAACTACAGGCATGCGCTACCATGTGGCTAATTTTTTATTTACTGTAGAGACGAGGTCTCCCCAAATTGCCCAGGCTGGTCTCGAATTCGCGGGCTCAGGCAATCCACTCACCTCGGCCTCCTAAAGATTTGGGATTACAGGCTGAGCCACTGAGCCTGGCCATCTTTATTGTTTTCTACATACAAGATCATGTCATCTAGGAATAGAAATAATTTTATTTCTTCTTTTCCAGCTTTAATGCTTATAATGCTTATTTCCTTTTCTTACCTAATTTCTCTGGTTATGCTGTGGTTGTGGCCTCCCCAGTTTCATATGTTGCAGTCCTAATCCCAAATGTGATAGTATTTGAAGGTGTTTTCATCCATGAAAGAGGGATGAGTTTTGTCAATTTGCTTTTCTGCATCAATAGAAGTGATTATGTAGGGTGTTCCATCTACTCCTTTAGTGTGGTATATTATATAATTGTCTTTCATATGTTGAAGCATTGTTGCCCTGCAAGACTAAATTCCATCTGCCTGTAGTATATAATCCTTTTAATATGCTGATGAATTAGGTTTGGTAATGTCTTGAGGATCTTTGCACAAATACTCATAAGATATATTCATCTCTTATTGTAACCTTGTCTGGCTTTAATATCGGGGTAACACTAATCTCTCTGAATAACTTAGGATATGTTCCCTCCTCCTCAATTTTTCAGAGATAGAGAAGGACTGGTATTACTTCTTTTTAAAAAATATTTAGTAGAAGGTATCAGTGAAGCCATCTGGTCCTGGGCTTTTCTATGACAAGCGGTTTTAGGTTATTGATTCAATCTTCTCATAAATTAAAAGTCTATTAAAATTTTGTTTCTTTATGATTCAGTCTTGGTGGGGTTTGTATCACTAGAATTTTGTTCATTTCATCTAGGTTATCCAGTTTGTTGGTGTACACTTCATGGTACGCTTTTATAATCTTTTATGTTTCTATAGAATTGGTAGTAATGTCCCCACTTTCATTTCTGATTTTAGTAATCTGAGTCTTCCTTTTTTTTTTTTTCTTTCCTTAGTCAATCTATCTAGAGGTTTGTCAATTTTGTTTATCTTTTTGAAGAACCAACTTTTGGCTTCACTAAGTTTCTCTATTGTTTTTCTATTCTCTATTTCATTTATCTCTGCTCTAATCTTTATAATTTCCTTCCTTCTGCTAGCTTTGGGGTTAGTTTGTTCTTCTTTTTCTAGTTCCTTAAAGTGTAAATTTAGGTTGTTTTGAGGTCTTTTTTTTTTCCTCAGTGTAAGCATGTACAGCTAAAAATTTCCCTTAGCAGTGTTTTCACTGTATCCTATAAATTTTGGTACATTGTATTTTAATTCTCATTCATCTCTAAATATTTTCTAATTGCCCTGTAATTTTTTTACCCATTGTTTAAAAGCATGTTGTTTAATTATCACATATTTGTGAATTTTTCAACTTTCTTTCTGTTATTGATTTCTAACTTCCATATATTGTTTGAAAAAGATACTCTGTGTGTTATCAATATTTTTAATTCTAATAAAGACTAGCTTTGTAGCCTAACAAATGATCCATCCTACAGAATATCCCATGTGTATTTGGAAAAAAAAAAGTGTATTCTCTTTTCGTTGGTTAGGATGTTTTGAATCTAGCTGATTTATTGTGTTGCTCAAGTCCTCTATTTTCTTTTTTATCTTGTTCTATACATTATTGAAGTTTACAATTATTGTAGAACTGTCATTTTCTCTCTTCTCTTCAGTCCATTTTTGCTTCATGTATTTTGTAGGTGTTATTAGGTATACAAATGTTTATGATTGTTATATTATCTTTCTGTACTGAAACGTGTATTAATATATAATGTCTTTGTCTCTTATAAACTTTTCTGATTTAAGTCTACTTTGTATGATACCAGGATACATTTTCCAGCTCTTTTGGTAATGCTTTGCATGGAATATCTTTTTTCATTCTTTTACTCTCAACCCTTTTGTGTCTTTGGATCTAAAGCGAGTCTCATTTAGACAGTTGAGACATTTAAAAAAAATTCATTCTGCCAACCTGTCTTTTCACTTGAGAATTCAATCCACTTACATTTAAAGTATTTACAGATAAGAAATACTGACTTTTTCCATTTTGCTATTTAATTTCTATGGGCTAATAGCTTTTTTTGTGCATTATTTGCATTACTGTCTTATTTTGTGTTTGATTTTTTGTAGTAAAAGATTTTAATTTCTCATTTCATTTGTGTATACGCTATACCTATTGTTGTGGTTTCAATGGGAATTATATTAGCATCTCAAATTTATAACAGTCTAATTTGAATTTCTACTAGCTTACAACTCTGTCCCTACCTTTGAGTTATTGATACTGATATCACAAATTATATAAGCTCAGAAACAATGACTAATCATTGTTTTTCTGGGTATTCATCTTTTAAATCATGTAGAAAAGGGGAGTTACAAACCAGAATTACAATTATACTGCTTACCTAATTGCCCATTTCAATCCTGTACCGGATATGTTTATATCTTCATGTGGCTTTGAGTTTCTATCTAGCATCCTTTTATTTCTACCCAAAATACTTTTAGTATTTCTTTTAGGGCAGATTTAATAGTAAAGAATTCCCTTGGCTTTTGTTAATCTAAAAATGTCTTAATTTCTCCCTCATTTTTGAAGAGTTTTGCCACATGTAGAATTATCAGTTGACAGTTTTCTTCTTATACCACTTTGAATATATCAACCCACTGCCTTTTGAACTTCAAGGTTTTTGGTGAGAAATATGCTGATATTCTTATTACTAATTGTTTTTATGTGATGAGTCAGTTCTCTCTTACTACTTTCAAGAGTCTCTTTGTCTTTGGCTCTTAACTATTTGATTATAAAATGTCTTGATGTGGGTCTCTTTGAATTCCTCTTATTTAGATTTCATTGAATTCACCTTGGATTTTAGATTTATATCTTGCTTCTAATTTGGGATAATGTAAGCTATTATTTCTTTAAATATCTTTCTTCCCTTTTCTCTTTTTTCTGAAATTTTCACAATGCATGTTACTAAGCTTGTTGGTGTCCCATGGGTCCTTTAGGCTGTTTACTTTCCTTTAATCTTTTTTCTTTCTTAATAATTTCCATTGTCCTATCTTGAATCCCGATTCTGTTTTTTTTGTCTTCTGCTTTTGAAGTTTTAGTGAGTTTTGCATTTCCATTATTATAAGTTTTAACTCCAGAATTTTTTTCTTTTGTGTTTTCTATGTCTTTATTAATATTTCCATTTTGTTCATTTATCATTTTCCCGAATTTGTCCACATCTTTCTTTAGCTCTTTGGGTATCTTTAAGATAGTTTTTGAAAAGTCTTTGTCTAGTAAGTTTGACATTTGGTCTTCCTAAGGGATGGCTTCTGTCCATATATTTTCTTACTCTGAACAGGGCTTACTTACCCATTTCTTTGTATGACTTGTGATTTTTTGTGTTGAAAACAGGACATTTGCATCTTATAATGTAGTACCTTTGGAAATCAAATTCTCTCTCTTCACCAGAGTTTGGAGGTTTTCAAAATTACTGTAGGGCCCTCTGTGTTGGGCATTAGCTTGAGGTATAAAATTAAGATAATCTCAAGTCATTTCTGAGCCTGAATCTTTTCCTGAACATGCATAGTGACTTTCTAAGTTTCTTCATATAAGCAGGTTCTTTTGGTTCTCTTAATCCTTAAATGTCAGTCAAACTTTTTCCTGGAAGCTGGAAGCCTTCCAGAATTCTGAAATTATTATATCAGACAGATTCTGGCTGTGCAATTGTCTAGATAGAGAGAAGGATTCTTGGAGCTTCCTATTCTGCCATTTTCCTTGACATTCCCCTGTATTAAGTTTTAGAAAAACTTATTTCAAGAGCATATACATATACATGTATATATACATATATATATATATATATATACATGTATATTTACATGTATATTTCTAGTAAAAACATTTACCTTGTGTTTCATATATTATTCTGGATTTTATTTTAAAATTCAATCACAAAAATTAGAATCAATTCAATTCTTCAACAAAACATTCCAGTGAGGACAGGCTGTGATGTGTTGCACAAGTTCACTCATCAATGTATGCACTGTGTTGATACCCCACTGACATTTAAGGATTAGGAGAACCAAAAGAACGTGCTTATATGAAGAAACTTAGAAAGTCACTATGCATGTTCAGGAAAAGATTCAGGCTCAGAAATGACTTCAGATTATCCAATCTACCAACTGAGTCTCTGCTGCAGACTTACTACTTAGAATCCCAAATACAAGTACAGTGGAATAAACAGGGAACAGTAAAGTTTACTACTTTTCAAGTATTGCTATTGTAAAACCTGAGTAATACACTTTATATTTCTTGGTTGAGTCATCACTAGACAGCACTTGCATCAGTACATTAACTTTAGACTTTCTCAGATGATATAGAAGGATTAATTTTAGTACAAATATTCCAATATTATTTTGAAAAACTATTGCTACCACATTATGTTGGTCATCATTATCACACAATAAAAACATGACACAACTATCCATTTTTAAGTGTTATCTTTATTTACTTTTGTAAAACAGACATCTCTTGTTAAAGGTGCATCTCATAATTACCACTTATCTGAGAATAGTCCCCAATACACAGGGTTTAATCTCCAGGGCTAGACCTTATCTAAAGGTTTCTGAATTCCCAAGCATAGTTAATCAACCTAGGAGTGGATATCTGACCTAACTTGGGCCAAATTGTTTCTTTCAGGGATTTAAAATATGGAAGTAAAAATCTAGAGATGAGGAGTTTTTGCAGAAGAGTCATGTTATTGCAGGATCTAAACAAAACCTTTACAAATTCTCACTGCTCAGATTCTCAGAAACGTGTTGGGTATTTATCTTCTGACTCTTGACTGCTTTATTTTTCTTTTGATTCTGTAAGATAGCTTATTGTTCACTGTCTACCTAAGTACCCTCCATGTAAATCTTTGTTTACAAAACCCCAAATATTTCCCAGAATGATCTCATGAGATAATTTATTATTGTTCTAAGTCTTTCCAGATAATATAGTTTATTTTTGCCAAATACTCTATTTTTTAACACTTTCTTGCAACAAGAGTGGCCATATTTCCTGGTTCTGACCAAAGATTTAGAAGAGAAGTTTTAAGGAGGTATTATGGAATAGCTCTCCCTCTTTCTTCTGGCCTTAAATGCAGATATAGTGTCTGGAACTGTAGCATCAGTAAGCCGACACATTAAAAATGATAGAGTAGAAAGATGAATTACTATATCCTTGATGGACCACTCATTTCTAGTCTCACTGCCTCCAGACTTTATCACAGAAAAATACATCTCTAGGTCTTAAAGTAACTATTAATCAAGTTTCCTATTATTTGCAGCTGCAAACATTCTTAACTGATGTGCAACATTTTGGTCTACCAAAGATGTTCATATTTGAATCCCTGGTATCTGTGAATATGCAATCTTACATGGCAAAAGCTGCTTTGCAGATGTGATTAAGGTTAAGAACCTTGAGATGGAGCAATTATCCTGACTCAGTCTAAACACATGTCCTTAAAAATAGAAGACAATAAAAGAGTGGGTTAGAGTGATGCAACGTGTGAGAGATTCACACCACCACTGCTTTGAAAATGGAAGAAGGGGGCCAGGAGCCAAGGAATTCAACAATCTCTGGAAGGTGGAAATGGCCCCAAGTTTACAGCAAGCAAGAAAATTTGGACCTAGGTCCTACAACTGCATTATTTCAACAAACCAGATGAGGAAGAAACAGATTCTGCCCTACAATCTCTAAAATGGAATTCAGTTTGCCAATACCTTGATTTTAGGCCAGGAAAGCCCACATCTGACTTCTGACCTATAGTACTATAAGCTAGTAAATTTGTGTTAAGTCACTAAAATTATGGCAATTTGTTACAGGAGCAATAGATAATGAATACATACACCTAGTATCATTCCTGTAAATTCAGTTTCTTTACCCCATAACTAAAAGAATCTTCAGTTATGTAAAAATTTAAAACTAAACCCATATAGTCTCTGAATTAAAAGGGAAATATGTTTTCCTAAGACCTATAATTTGTGGCTGGTTGTGACATATTGAGTTCCTATGTAGGTAATCATGTCATCTACACATAGTTTTTTCTTTTCAATCTGTATCCTACCCACCCCTCACTTCCCCCCCATACACACCTTAGTATATTGGCTAGGATCTCTAATATGATTTTGAATTGGTGTGGTGAGAATGGACATCCTTGTCTTATTTCTGATCATAAAGGGAAAACATTTAGGTTTTCACCATTAAGTACGATGTTAGCAGCAGATTTTTTGTAGGTGCCCTTTCTTAGGTTGAGGAAATTCTCTTGTTCTCTTAGTTTGCTAAGAGTTTTTTTCTTCTCACTAATTTTTTTTTAATTGTTTATTTTAAAGATGTGGGGTAGGTACACAAATGATCACTGTACAGGTAAAGTTTGGGCCTGATTTTGGTCCCCATTTTGCCTGACTTGAGATCAGGTATGCTTATTGATGAAGTGTGCCCCCCCTGCCAGCAGTGTCCCACTACTGCCAATCCCTTTCTTATATTAGGATAATTTTTCAGGGTCCGCTTATGAGTCAGAACATGTGGTACTCAGTTTTTTGTTTCTGTGATAGATCACTGAGTATTATAGACTCTAAATCCATCCAAGTTGCTGCAAAGTTCATAATTTTGTCCTTATGACTGCATAATATTCCATCATGTATATGTACTACATTTTTTAATCCAGACTACTTTCGATGGACAGAATGGTTGGTTCCAGGTTTTTGCTATTGTGAATAGTGCATGTAAATATACATGCACAGGTATCTTTTTTTTAATAGCATGATTTGAGTTCCTCTGGGTATATTCCCAGAAGGGGAATAGTTGTGTCATATGGAAGGTCAATTTTTAGGGTTTTTTTTTTTTTTTTCAGAAATGAATTGTTGGATTTTGTCAAATGTTTTTCTCTGGATCTATTCAAATGATTTTTTTTTTTTTGGCTTTAACACATTGATAACAGTAAATTACATTGTTTAATTTTTGAATATTTGAACCAACATTGCATTCATGGGCTAAGTTTCACATAGTCGTAATTTATTATACTTTTATATATCATTTGATTTGATTTGCCAATCTTGAGGATTTTTGCATCTATATTCATGATGGAAACTGGCCTGTAGAGTTCTTTTCTTGTGTTACTTTCATCTGCTTTTGGTGCCAAGGCAATGCTAACTTCACAAAACGTGTTGAGAAATGTTCTCTCTCAATTTTCTGAACGCTTTAAAAAGGAATAAAATTTTGGTGCATCAGCTGCAGGGGGGTGGATGTGTACATGGATGAAGCTTGAAAACATTATGCTAAGTGAAACAAAATTATTATCCTGAGTTTTTGTATAATTGGTCCTACTATTTCTTCCTTAAATGTTTGGTAAATCTGCTAGTAAAGCCATCTGAGCCTAGGAGTCTTCATGGAGGCTTTACATGTTTAAAAATTGTGGTAATATTACTATATATAACATTTTACCATTTTTAAGTGTGCAACTCCACAGTATTACATGCATTCACAATATGTGCATCAGCACTATTCATTTTCACAACTTATTACCTCAAAAACCCCTTTTCTCTTTCTCCCAAGCCCCTAGTGCTCTCTGTTCTACCTTCTGCCTCAATGAGTTTGACAGCTCAAGGTCTACCCATATATGTGGAATTATGCAATAGATATCCTTTGTTCTGGTTTATTTCACTTAGCATTATGTGTTCAAGGTTCATCCATGTATCAGAACTGTATTCCTTTTTACAGCTCGTTAATACTCCATTGTCTGTATAAATCACATTTTGTCTATCCATTCGCCTGCCATTGGCCATTTGGCTGGCTTACACCTCAGCTGCTATGAACATATATGAGTGTGTAAGCATCTGTTTATGATCCTCCTTTCAATTATTCTGTGTATATACCCAGATATATAGTATCTATCCCTGGAGATGAGTATGATTCTTCTTCTAGGTTGTTTATTTGGGAACCTTACTCAATTTAGACTCAATTTATTTGGGAACCTTACTCAATTTATTTGGGAACCTTACTCAATTTAGACTGAGTTAGATTTAGGTTCTGTGACCTTCAGTACACTACTGGCTTCACATTTCTCTAGTATGACATTGTACTTAGGGTAGATGTACAGGTGCCAAAGCACTTTTCTCAACTTTCCTGCTTCATTCTAAGCTTGTGCCTTCTTGGTACTCCTGTACCACAGACATTTTCTCTGTGCTCTTGCCTCCACCCAGGGGTTGACTGTGGCTGCTTGCTGCTTAGCTTGTGCTGTCCTTCTGATGAGAAGCAGAATATTTGTTGTCCTGGTCCAGGCTTGGCCTCAGGCAGGCCCCGTGTGTCTGGGCTTTCCTCTCCTTCTCTTGGAGCCAAATTCTCCTGCAGGTCTCTTGCAATCTCTTATGGGTAGGGTTGTCAGATAAAATACAAGATGCCCAATTAAAGCTTCACATAAACAATGAATAGTGTTTTTACATTAGTTTGCCCTAAATATATGGGACAAGCTTATGTTAAACATGATTTGTTGCTTGTATTAAATTCTAACTTGACTGTGTTTTTATTTGCTGAATCTGCTAAACCTATGTGTTTGGAGTTTCCTAGCCTCTTCCCAGTATTGGGATTGGTATTAATGATTGGTATAAGGTTTGGGGTCAGGACTGTTTTCTGTTTCTCGCCCAAGGATAGAGGGTTTTTCTTACCTCTTCCTCAGGCATAACACATGTTCACCTGTGTCCTGGGAATGACTGTTTCCTGCCCCTCCCAATGACTTCGTTTATGAAGCTTTAGTTCCACAAAGGAGTGGGGTCCAGGTGGAACTGACTGGCCCATAGTAACAACACTCCTCCTCCATGTCTTACCACCATGGAGTCTCTTCCTAATCCCCTGAACTCTACCTCTGAAATCACTTGTGATAATCTGGTGGAAGTCTGAGGCAAAGATTCCATAAGTGGCTCTCTCTCATACTAGCTCATCCTTGGCCTCTAGAAATCTATTTTTAAAATTTAGCTTCTTGCCTACTTGTATGCCACCTGGCATTCTATTCTTCCATGTCCTACCACTGGTGGGCAAGCATGCATCTCTTTTCTATCCTTGGAAAGGACTGTCTTTCCCTGACTGGGGGCTATTTGTTTATCCAGTAAAAACTTGTCAGACTGGGAGTGATTTTTATTTTCTGTATATTTAGAACACATAGTCTTTTTTTTCTTTATAAGCAGTATGCTCAAGAAAGACATGAAAAACAGAATTTTAATTTGTGCATCAGAATCTTAAATTGGCCTTGCAAAGCACATAGACTTCTCTAGTACAATGAAGGAAGTACATAGTGCCTTATCTTTATTATTCTCTAAATATAAATTATGGACACGATTTGATCAACAACATGACCACATGGATGTTACTGCAAGGTACTTTTAGAACTGAGAGCCATCTATCAATGAGGCTGACTCTCTTTTATACAAATTGGTTCTTAAGAGCTATCTGCTGAACATAAATAGGGTTGTCAGAACTGTCAAACCCCTAAAATTGAGGTGGATTATAAAATAAATTATCTTAAATTAAGATATCATAAAGCCATCTTTGAAGTTACTTATTTAGAATACACAGGCATCTCAAGATTATCTTTAAAAATGATGTCAATGCCAAGTAAATTTCCTTGCTATATGTTGCCTACTTAAGCAGACAAATTTGAAATGATAAGACTAGAAGAGGCTTGTTGCATGACATGTACTACTCTATCAGTGGGATATAAGAGTTGTTTATATCTGGCCTTTACATCTAGCCTTATTTTCTACTGCTGACAACATGACTGGAATGGGACCCAAAAGTAGCTCTCATCATCACATCGGTGCTCAGTGAGGAGCCTGGACTGTACCACATCCACCTTGATTCTGTACTCAGCACTGCATTCTCCTCAGTCATCCTCAGTTTCAATTCTGTAACTATACCATAAGCTCTTCCCAGAGACTGTCTTATTCACCTTTCACTCTTACCTTCTTATCTCCCAAAACTTATTTAAGTACTTTATGCAAAATTAGAATGCAACTGCTTCTTTCAAAAATTATTACTATTATTATTTTTTTATTTTTATTTTTTTTGAGTTGGAGTCTCACTCTGCCCAGACTGGAGTGCAGTGGCCGCTCCCGGCCACCGCAGCCTCGACCTGCTGGGCTCTGGCAATCCTTCCGCCTCAGCCTTCCAGGTACCTGGAACTACAGGTGCGCGCTACCACGCCCGGTTAATTTTTTATTTATTGTAGAGATGAGGTCTTGCCAAGTTGCCCAGGCGGGTCTCGAACCCGCAGGCTCAGGCAATCCACTCACCTCAGCCTCCCAAAGCGCGGGATTACAGGCTGAGCCACCGAGCCCAGCTCAAAAATTATTAAAATAACATAACCATGACCTAATCATAGTGGCACATGCTTGTCACTTATAACAATGGTGGAAAAAATAATTAATTTTTAGAGTAATCAAAATATTGTTCTTTTGCTGTAAGACACTTCACAAAATGTTAAGTTGTTGGGTTTGCCATATTTTCTGCTTAGATGACCCACCAGGCACCTGAAACTCAGAGTCCCAGCAGCAATCATCATTTTCCCACCAGACCTGTGCTCTCAGCCCTTGGAACGCTGCCACCCCCCAGCAGCTTCCCAAGCCAGGGACCTGGAAGTCACCCTTGCTTCTCTCTCTTCTCCCCCTCCCCAAGTCCAGCTGGTCTTTAAGTCCTGTGAGTTTTCCACTTCTTCTCTTCCCCAGCCAGCACCTTCCACTTCTCCCTCCCCTACAGCCCTTCCTCATTTAAGGCCCTTGTTATTTTTCACCTGACTTTCACCAAGGTCTTCTAACCAATTATCCACCTTCAGCCTTACTTGCTGGAATACAATGTCCTCCACGCTGCCCTCAAGGTGCTCATTCTGACATCCAACTCCTTCCAAGGCTTCCCTGGGAAGCAGTCCTGACCTCCTGACAAGGCATGCCAGACATTCTTTATCTCTGCCTGCCTCCCCTCCACTTGCTTCCTGCCTCTCTCCATTCTGCACTCGATGCTACCACCTTGGTGAATCACCTCAGGTCCCCTAGAATTTCTCTCTTACCAACATGCCTTTGAGTCTCCTTCTCTCCAGCTTCTTTGTCTGCTGATGACTTTTTGCTCTTGGAATGCAACCTGGACTGGTGGCCTTGGAGTAGGTGGGCCAGCAAGTGAAAAGTGGTTCTGTCATTCCCTCAGCCTCTCTACACCTAGTGGAAAAAATAATACTAACCTTCCAAGATTTCTAGGAGGAAGTAGAAACAAAAAATTAAAATGGGTCTGGTGATGAAAACAACACAGATAGCTCTTATTATAGGCCAAGTAGGATTCTAAGTGCTTTATCCATATTAACTCATTTGTTATTCCAGACTCAGTTCAAGACACGTCCTCCACTTGACTTCTCAAGATCTGATTAGAAGCCTTGCTGATTATTTTCCTTTCCCTTTCCTTCCTCACCTAGTCTCAGTGGGTCCTACAGGTGCCTGGGAGATTGGCATGGAGGAAGCACATCACTTGGGTGCCTTTACTGGCTGGCTTCCAGATGGAGTTGATCTTTGAATGAGATTGAGGTTGTTCCTCCCGAGTTCCATCCCTGATCGACCCATATTTCGGGCAGTGGTTGTGTCTCTCCCTGTGTTAGTCTGCTGCGGCTGCCATAATAGACTACCACAGACTGAGTGGCATAAACAACAAAGAATTATTCTCTCACAGTTATGGAGGCTAGAAGTCCAAGGTCAAGGTGTGGACAGTGTTGGTTTCTCCTGAGGCCTCTCCTTGGCTTGTAGATGGTGTCTTGTCCTACATCCTCACATGGACATCCCTTTGTGTGTGTCTGTGTCCTCATCGCCTCTTCTTGTACGGACATTAGTCATCCTGGATTAGAGTCTACCCTAAAGACCTCATTTTACCTCTGATCTCCAAATACAGTCATATTCTGAGGTGCTGGGGTTCACCACACAAATCTGAGGGAGCTCCACTCAGGTAGCTCCAGCTTCTATTGGCCCAATCAAACTATCCTTCCTCTTCCTCTTTCAGGCCTAGGGATGGTCATAGCTTTCAACTGTCACTAGTCTCTGTCTGAGGCCTCAGCTACTTTGGGTTTTCTTGACCCTGACATCCCACTCATGAAGTGGTTCCTCACTGAAACTGCTTGAACTCTCTGGCTGGATTCAGTTTCCTGCCAGGGCACTTTACAGTGCCTTTGTTCTGAGTGCCCTTGACCCCTTTCCTTCTCTTCCCTGGCCCCATCACCAAGCTATGCCAATCACCCCTTGCCTACGTCACCTGTGGAGCTTTTTAATCTGTGCATGTTTAGGGTCTGCCCCAGTACCAGGTGCAGTGCAGGTGCCCCTTTTGTTGTACAATTTCATCAGCAAGGTGCTGGCCCACTACCCATGGCTCTCCAGCCTCCAAAGCACCACATGGACTGTGGAAACAGACTCCCAGTGATCTCGTGGCTCCTACCTCTTCCACCCATAGTACTGCTCTTGTTCAACCCTCTGTCCTCCAGCCTATGGGCCACACCCCTCCCTCCTCACCTTCTATTGGAATCTTACCCAGCCTTTGGAGTGATGTTCAGAATTATCACTATATTATGCACAGAAAGTCCTGAAGGCTCTAGAGATGGTCCCAGTGTTAACCCCTAAGTTGCTGGATAGTGGGAAGATAGGAGAACTTAGGCAATGAGGTGGGAATCTGGGACAGCAAAGGCTTTCTGATTCTGCTCTGAAAAACCATGGAATGCCTTGGTTGCTAAGTTGCTAAGTGATCTTCAAGGGCCCTTCAAACTCTGCTATTTGATTTTCGTCCATGAATGCCAAATTTGCTTTGCTGACTTAGTTCATTGCCAACCATCTATTACTGAGGGCTGGATTTTTCTGAAGAAGTGTGGAAGAAAAGGTTTTCCCTCACAAGCTGAACATTTCTCAAGCCTGCATTATGCTGCACACACACACACACACACACACACACACACACACAGTCTTTCTAAATCCCAAAGGCTTTCCTTGAAAACAGTGGCTGTGAGAATCCCACACAGAGCAAGGAGGGGGAGACTCTGCCAAGTCAGCCATGGCTCATGAGCATGAGTACATTCTGCACAAGCCTCATTTCTGGGTACAGCACACCACAGCACTTCCTGCATGTGACCCCTGTGGATGGATTTCTTATCAACTAGGGGGTCCAGGCTGTGGCACCGAGACAGGCCCATCTTATACTCCTGGCTCTAAGTAACCAACATTGTTGGGCTTGAAATGCACATGAGTTTGTGTGCTTGAAAAGCACATAAACCAGAGCACAGGAAGGTAAGGATGCCTGTTTTCAAACAAAAAAAAGAAGAGCCAGCTGAAGTAGTTCCCAGTATGCCCTCCTCTGAGTTCCCAAAGCAAGTTTTACAAACTCACAGTAAATCACCTCCCATAGAAATTATTTCTGTATGAGTTCCTCTTTCTCATGGACTTATACATCAATGTGAGTTAAGAGCTGGGGCAGACATGCTTCTATTTCTGTACCCCAGCTTCTAGCACAGATGCCTAGAACATAATAGGTTTTCAATAATGTTGAAAGAATGAAAAAAGGCAACTTAATGCTTGGAGAAGGGGTGTGAGCGCCAGGCATCTGAGACCACGTTACCTGGGCAGTTACTTGAGTTGAGGGAAATAGGCAGAAGGGTTACACAAGGAGGGAGAAGATAATTAATGCATTTAGGTGTCCACTTTATGAAATCTTACAACTTTTAAGAGACTGTTCAGCTCCTTAAAAATAAGTCCTTTCAAGCACTGCAATCTCCTCAATTTAATATTATAAGGAAAAGCTATTAGGCTCTCATGGTTATTCTGAGATGACTTCTAGGGAAAATATTCAAATAGAACCTGAAATCCTACTGACTTATTTTGGATGAGATCAAAATGTATTTTTATCCATGGAGAAATACTGACATTGACTTTTCTTCAGTCAATATTTTCCTTCTGGAAAGTATCAAGCCTTGAGTAAAAATCTGTTCTTGCCCATGTTCAAAGCAGCTGAACTGGCTTGGGCTTGCCCAGTAATGGGAGACGGTAGCTCCTTTCCAATATTCCACACATGGAATGATTTGTAAATAAAGAGGAAGTTGCTTAATTGATAATTAAATCTTTTTCTCATTAAAAGCTAACACATATTTCACCAAAATATATCATAAATGTAGAGTAACCATCTGCCTCAGACTGCTCCGGACTAAAGGGGAGCCTGGTTTTACAGTCAGGAAAATCCTGGGCAAACCAGGACAATTTGGTCACCCTGCATGACAGATACTTTTATACCAAGTCAAAGAACCAAATTATGCTTCCTTTTCATGTGATGACTAAAATTTTAGAAATAAGAAATTCTACGAAATTAAGTAGGAAGTAACTGATACAATGAAAACCGTATATCTCTTTAATAAAATAGGGGAAAAGGAGTCAAGGGAGTATTCATCTTAACTTTTTGAAATGTTGCACTTCTTCGGTAACTAGAAGAGAGCTGGTTCTTTTTCATGGTAGTAATTCTGCCGACCACTTGATTTGATGTTTTACTTCTGCAGCCCTGGGATGCTCAGATATGTGATTCTAGCAACCAGAATCAACACTAAACTGACTCTAAAGTACTACAGTTGCTATTACTTGACAAGAAAAAGAAAAAAGCTATACAAAAAAGAAGCTTCACACTATGGCTTAAGCAAGATACCAACAATGCTGAGAGGTTTCTGCCCTGCTTGCTTGGTGGTTATCACTGCAACAAAAATAGTGAAATTTTAAAAGTTTATCTTAAATTGTACATATTTTAACAAACATTGCGGCAAGGAGAGAAGTCCACATATCACACTGCTTTATAAATCCATTGTCTTTCTGCCCACCTGCTGCACCTGCATACCTGGTGGACTGCCCTACAAACCTCAACAGGCAGGAGAGGAACTGCGATCTAAAAGCTACAAAGTTTTCTGTCTGTAGAGATAGAGATCTAGTATCACCTTTAAGACAAACTGTGCCTTTGCTGGGGAAAAATCACCATCATGGACCCTTTAATTACATCAGAGGTAAAATAAATACTGCCTTCTATTTTGGGGTGAGGTGGGGAAGAAAATTAAATCATTATTAAGTCAAAAATAAATGTTTTTAGAATGAGACATTGTTCTAGTTTGTTCAGTAACAAATTGTGCGTTGATGAAACAGGGCAAGTTTTGCCTCAGACTTTTCTACCCTTCGTCTGGGGTGGGGTGCCTTTGAGAGGTGAAAGAGAAATACATCCTAACCTTGTGTGATCATGCTGCAGTTGCTTGATTCTCTCTGCAGCAGTTGTCCTCGTGTTAGTCATTGCGGGGCCTGGAGTTGAGGCCCCATGCAGAAAGGGCCTCACTTAGGTGCAACAGATAGGGTGAGAAGTACAGGTCAACTGGCACTGGAAGGTCTATGGTCCTATCTGGGCAAACATGAGGTGCTGGTCTCAGGCTGCTGCTTCCTTCAGATGAGATTATCTCCTCTGGCAGGGGCCAGCCCCTTTCCTACAGCCCAAGTGGAGAAAACATGCAAGTACCCTATTGCAGAGAATAAAGAAAATGATCGTGGGTCCATTATCAAGTCCAGAAGCCCTTGGTGTATGGTGAGTTCCTCATAATTCACAGAGTTTCACCTATGAATAACTAATCAAAATAACGGCAAATATTAACACGTGTCAAACCCAACAGAGTCATGACAGCATTATGTCACCCAAAATGGACTTCCCCTCTCACGGCAAGTGAAATTTCTCATGGTACATTCCATTCTCTCAGGAAACCCCCTACTCCCTGCAGCCCCCTACCCAGATGTTTTTTAATGTCTTCAGATCCAGTTCAATTTCAGTTTCATGTAAACGAGTGAATAACAAAAACAAACAAAACCAACAAAAGCTCTGCACTTGGGAAGAACTCTACAGTGGCCGGCCCTTGCCCAATCACATCCCCAACTAGGGCTTCCCTTGCTGTCCTTCCTTTTGTCTTTACTTCTGGGCTGTCCCCTGGCCCCTGCAGGCTTTCAAGGAAGCAGAAGTGGGCCTCAAAGAGGATGGCTGCAGAAATGCAGACAGATGGGACCCTCCAGCCAGGACACTTGGGGGTCATCCTGTCTTCCACAAGACTGCTGCACATGCGGTCACCTTGAATAAGGTTTTATGAGTATTTGGAGATCAAGTGAGAACACTACGCAGAAGGCAAGTGGTAGGGGCTTCTGGGAATGTCTCATTATGCCCGGGTGAGTTAGGCTAAGAAAGCAATGTCCAAGTTGTATCTTATATGAGTCCTGTCAGACACTGATGAAAAAGATGACTATTCTCCTGAGATTAAAAGACATTAGTGATTGGGATTTTGTTAGTTGTTTTGGGCTTGTATCATCAACTATGAAAAGTTGTTTTTATTTTTTAAAACCATGAAAAGTTTTTTGTTTTTTGTTTTTTTTTGAGTTGGAGTCTCACTCTATCGCCCAGGCTGGAGTGCAGTAGCATGCTCCCGGCCACCCCAGTGTCGATCTGCTGGGCTCTGGTGATCCTTATGCTTCAGCCTTCCAAGTAACTGGAACTACAGGCGCGCACTACCACGCCGGGCTAATTTTTTATTTATTGTCGAGGTGGGGTCTCGCCAAGTTTCCCAGGCTGGTCTCGAACCCATGTGCTCAGGCAATCCACTCGCCTTGGCCTCCCAAAGTGCTGGGATGACAGGCTGAGCCACCGAGCCTGGCCCATGGAAAGTTTCAAAGGGCCTAGTGTGTTGTCTCAGGTAGACTCCTTTTGGCAGAGATAGGGAAGTATGTGGGTCAAGTCAAACTTTCCAGGCAAGGAAAACGACCACAGTCAACTTGCAAGGTGGATGTGCATAAATCAAGCATGGCTTCTTAACCAAAGCTCAAAGAACAACATGGCACCAAGGGACAGAGCCATAAAGAATACTGGGTTCTACCGACTACGGCTATGACTGCAAGCCAAGGGACAGAATACAGTGATAAGTGGAAGCACTGTGTGCAAGGACTCTCTCCCCCCTCTCTCATATGTACTGTAACTGTTTTGAAAACAAAAGACAATAGGACTTGAGTCACTCCTAGATCACAGAGCCATCCCTCATGAAAACAACATAGCTCTAGAAAAGGAAAGACAGGGAGATGCAGCATTGACAGAATATCTAGCACACAAAAGGATGATTTGTGATCCTCATACCTGGACAAAGTTAACAACCTCCCAGCTGTGTTTCTTTTCTTAATGGGCAAATATCTGTATGTTTTTCCACATACTATTCTCAATGCTGAATACTAAGATTGATAACAACTGGTCCCTGCCCTCATATAGCTACCATTTTGGAAAAAAATTAGTTGTGCTGACAATACACAACACATTATGATATGTGAACTGACATTTGGGGCTGACATGTTGTGATCTGTTGGTTGATAATAGCGTCACCTTCCACCCAATTTTTAGGAACTATGGCTCTGTCGTATTTCCCCTTTGCCTGACACTCTGTTTTATAATCTGCTGAATAACGTCATTCCCGCAAGCCTCTGCCAACCTTCTCAGGTCTGTTGTCAGACTTTTGATTCCCAACTAAATGCCTGACCACATCTCTCTGTTTACCTGCTCACAGATGCTGCAAGTCCAGCCTCTGTCCTGCTCTTACCTTGATACCTATTCCTCTTCCTGATCTTCCCTGACCCTACACTCTCCAGATATCTGTGCTCTGTGATCCAAGCTCCCCAAGTCCCTTACATGAAAGGAGGTCATCGCATTTATGATCAGAAGACTGCTTGGAAGGCTGGACACTGGTGACCTTTTAAAAGTTGAGGGCATACACCACAGGTGCCCATCCTCATCATCAGGCTGCTCTGCATGGCCCCAAGAATGCAAGTATTCACCTGGGTACCCTCTCTCTGGACAGTGCTGGAAAAAACAGAGAAAATGTTCTATACTTTTGCTTCCACAGTTCTAGACTCTGCCTTTTTCTTCTTTCCACAATTCATTAGATTATTTTACTTTCAGTCATGCTTTGGCTAGATTAGTTGCTTAAGAACTTCTTGTTCTTAATTTGTTAAGAATTAGCAACTGTGGCTTAAGAATTTTGCAGCGAACATAACCTATTAGTGTAGATTTAACCGGTTATTCAGGAGGGAGACATTTCTAATCGTCATGGCTGAGGGGGTACTACTAGAATGTCATGAGTAGAAGTCAGGGATGTTTCTGAATATTCCACAATGCACAGGAAAGTTCCCAACAACTTATTCAGCCCCAAATGTCAGTAATGCTGAGTTTGAGAAATCCTGTATTACAGTATGTTCTAAAAGCAAACAAAGATTATATAACTACGTCTCACTCGGGCAGAGGTTTACCTAAGTTCTCTGAAGTTATCAATAACACCTCTTATGACCTGGCTGACTCTAATGGTTGAGCTTCTGTTTGTGGGATTTTATACACCCCCACATTAAACTCCAAAGTTACTGCTCGCTAAATACACTGTTGACTGCTTATCCTTAACCATGTATAAACATGGACCCAGCTAGCCTATACAACTTGTGGAGGGAAACAGAAGTAATTCATGGTTGCTGAATAGGACCTTCAGAAATTCACAGTTCAATTCTCTCACTTTGTAGAGGAAAAAGGTGGCTCACAGAAGTCGATCACCTTGCCCAAGATCACTGTCAGAGTCAGAAATAGGGGGCCAGGCGCAGTGACTCATACCTGTAATCCCAACACTTTAGGAGGCCCAGCCTAAGAGCTGAAGATCAGCCTGGGCCAACATAACAAGATCTTCTCTCTACAATAAATCAAAAAATCAGCTAGGCATGGTGGCACACGCCTGTAGTCTCAGCTACTTGGAAGGCTGAGGTGGAAGGATCACCTGAGTCCAGCAGGTCAAGGCTGCAGTAGCTGTGAGCGTGCCACTGCACTCCAGCCTAGGAAATAGAGTGAGACTCCAACTAAAAAAAAAAAAGAGAGAGAGAGAGAATAAAAAAGCAGGGTCTGGTCTTGGGATTCCCCAGGCAGTCCACTAACCATTCTGTGCTGTCTCTAAGCAGAAAGGCCATCAAAATAATGAGACAATGGCAGGGTGGAGCAGTGAGGAAGGAGGCGGGCTATACAGAAGATAGAAGAGGAAGTGAAGGTGACAGGGAAGGAACACTCCCAAAGCAAGTGTAGGAAGAGCACCATCTGGTAGAGTCCCATCCTACCTACAGAAAATAATGCAAGTGTGCACTGAGTGGGAGCTTTCTACACATGGGGGCTCTGATATCTTTTGTTTTCCAGAAGATACGGAGTACAAGGAGAAAAAGAACAGATGGAGCCTGCAAGTTCCTTCCAAAAATATTAGCATTCCTCAGAGCCTCACTACTGTTTCCTCAGCCCACAATAATTCAATAATTTATTTGACAAATATTTACAAAACCCCTATTTTGTGCTAGGTGCTGTCTTAGCTCACGTGACTACAGTAGTGAAGAATAAAACAGTCAACTTTTTTCTCTGAAAGTTGCTGTCTAGTGAGACAGATAAAAGTAAGCAAATAAGTATGATGATTTCGAGATATATACCAAGAATATCACTGTAATATGATAGTGACTGGAAGATCAACCTGAAATTGGGTGGTCAGGAAATGCCCCTTAGAGAAGATGACATTTGGTCTGAGACCTCAAAGACAAGAGACAGCTTGTGCAGAGAGGTGGGGAGTGAGATGTCTGGACAGAACACACAACCAGGCAAAGATCCATGGCAGGATCAAGCCCGACAGGTTCAGAAATTCCACGAGCAAGCAGGAAGAGACGAAATCAGGTCAGCAGGTGTGAGCCAGGCCACATCAGGCTGATGCATATGTTCATTATTAAGCACCTACTATGTGCAAAGCATTGCTAAGAATGCAAAAATTAAACCGAGAAACCCCTAGCTCAAGGATTCTGTCCCCAAAGAAGAATTAAAGAATGTAGCAAGGAAGACAGAATACCCCCAGACAATTCTGCTACAGGTTAGAAGTGTGATCCACTCCAGACAGACCACAATGCAGACACCAAGGGACACACTCTATCTAAAGTCCCAAGTCTGAGGTCAATGATTTGTTCCCCCAGGGTAGGGAGGTTAGACCTCCCCAGGGGTGAGTCACCCAGCCTACCTTTCCCCCACCGGCGAGCCTTCTCGGTCTTGGTGGGTGGGGCAGGGCCGCAGGAATCCCCCAGCCTAAATCTGTCGCACTCAGAAAACCCAGACAGGGGAGCCCCGAAGACTGCCCCTGATTCAACGGGGCAGTCAAAGCGGAGCAAAGACTGCTGGTAAGGGCCCCCCAAGTCGCCCCAAGGGAAAAGGCCAGTAAAGATTTTGGGACCCCCCGACCGCAGAGCGGGCTAGAGACCAGCAGCTGCAGCCGGTCCTGGGTGGCGCCTGCGCGTCTCCCACGGCCCCGCCCCCCAGCCCCGGCTTCTGGGAACGCGTCTGGGGTCTCGGGCGGCGCGTGCGCGCTCTGTTCCTGAGCCCGCCGCCGAGGAGCCGAGTCCCCGGTGGCTACCCCGCCCGGGCGCCAAGAAGCCCAGGCCCGTGGGGGCGGTGCGGGTCGCGGCAGGCGGCAGCCGACTACAAGTCCCAGGGTGCGAGCCAGCGGGCGGAGGGGGTTGCCCGGCCCGTCCGGTGCGCACGGGGGCGGGACCTGCGGAGCAAGACCATTTCCCGGCACTGGCGCCGGTGCCCTGCCCTGCTCCGGCCGGGAAGTTCCGGGGCGGCTGAGCGGAAACCCCTGCCTTCCATGCCGCGTCCCTGGAGCAAACCGAATCGCCCAGCCCGGCCCAGCCCGGCCCGGCTCGCTGAGTGTTGTTGTTTACACCGCGACACTGACTCCCTCCCGAGCACCTCCCCGCCCGCCCCGCGCGCTCCTCCCTCCTCCCGTTGTAACATGCACTGGTGAGCCTGCGGCCACACTGCCA
>CAUYQG010020630.1:0-18929 GCA_963574415.1 Tarsius wallacei | reverse complement strand
AAATGCCATCATTTATCTGTGCATCTATTATCTCAATTAAAGTGGGAACATTTTCCAGCCGATGCACGCAATCCTTCAAAGTTAGGTAAGGTCCGTCAAACAGGATCCATGGGGCTTTCGCCTCTGGCATGGCCGCATTTGACTGGAGCCTTTCTCACAGCTGGCGTTTTTCCTTTTTTTGGGTTCCTTTTACCTTACTTTTATTAATGATTGCGGCTCCCGGCACACCCAGGTTTTTGTGATAGTCTGTTTGTTCCACATACTTAGCAATATTTAGTATTTTGTGTCTTTTTCATTTTAACCATTCTACGGGGTGTGTACTGTTATCACATTGTAATTTTAATTTTTAATCTCCCTCATAACTAGTGAAGTGAAGGGTCACTTTATATGTTTGTTGGTCATTTAGATATCCTCTTATGAAGAAATTGTTTAACTCTTTTACTCATTTTTTTTCCCATTAGATTTTCTGCTTTTATAAAATTGAATTTTAGACATTCTGGATACAAGTTCTTTATAAAATATATTTCTTGAAAATATCTTCTCCCACTCTGTGGATTGTCTTCTCACTCTTCATGATGGTATGTCTTGATAAACATATTCCTTAGAATCAATATCAACCAATTACCATTTTTTGACTTATGATTACTGCCTTTAGAAATCTTTCCCTACTCCAAGGACATGAGAGTATTCTTTTATGTTTTTTCCTAAGATATTTATTGTTCTATACTTCTCATTTAGATCTAAAATTCAATTAAAATAGGCATTTCTGTACATTATAAAGGACAAATTGCTTTTTTTTCTTATATGGAGAACCTTGTAGATGTTCCAGAAACATTGTTAAAATAATATCTTATTATATATAAATTCACTCCCTTTTTTTTTTACTTTTCAAGAATGTACGACTATTCTTGGTCTTTTGTATGCTGGCCCACTGATGTTGTAGAATCAGCCTGTTGAACTCTACAATGCAAAAATTTACTGGATTTCAATGGAAGTACATCAAATATATAAATAATTTTAGAAAAAATTGTCCATGTTTGAAATTTGAATCTTTTAATCCATGAGTATTGTATAACTTTCTGTTTAATTAGAACTTATTTAATTTTCATTTGCAATATTTTATAGTCTTCACTTAAGAAATCTTTCATGTTTCATCACACATTTTCTAGATATTTGATATACATTTGATGCTATCTTCAATAACATAATTTTTTCAATTTCATTTTATTTCATGTTATATTGAGACATAATTAATTCTTAGTATTGAGCTTTTATAAGCGATTTGAATAAATGTGCTTATTGATTTTAATATATTATAGTTTTGTTTAGATTTTTTATGTACATAGGCATATCATCTGAGAATGCTGAGTTTTATTTCTTTCTTTTTAATCCTTATGACTTTAGTACTTTTGTAAATTTATTTTTGCTTTACTATATTTTCTAAGATCTCTAGTTAAACTGAGGTGGGAAGGTGTCTTTTTCATTTTTTACATCTAGAAAGAAGAGTTCAAAATTCTACCATTATATATTTTATATATATAGTATATATTTTTTGTTTCTTTTTGTAGATATACTTTAGCAGATTAAGGAAATTTATTTTTATTCATATTTTAGGAAGAATGTTTTACAAATGTGTGCTAAAGTTTAGCAAATTCTTTTTCAGAATCTATGGTGATGACATGACCATGTGACATTTTTTTCTCCTTTACTAATGAAAAGAATTACACTTATTGAGTTTTTGAATGTTAATCCACTTTTGCCTACTTGGAATGACATCACTTAGCATAATATATCATCTTTCCTTATATATCACGAGTTTTAATTGGCTAGTGATTTGTTAGAATTTTTGCATCACATTGATGAGTGACAATTGGCCTGCAACCTCTCTTCTTGTTGAACTTTGTTTCAAAGTTGTGATTGTCTTATGAAAGAGCTGAAAAACTGCCCCCTCACCTCCATGCCTCTTCTAGTCTCTGGAAATATTTATACAGGATTGTCATTTTTTACTTAAAAGTATAAAAAAACTCATCCTAAATTAAGTTCTCTGGGCCTAGAGTTGCCTTATGAAAAAGTGTTTAACAACAGATAAAATTTCTTTATGAAATAACCATATATTCATGTACTAGAAGGCATTTATGATGTGGAGTTTAAAATGAGAGTATTAATGCATTTGGGAATGAATACTTATAAAAAAATAAAATGGGGAATACACAGGATTGATGAGGAAGAGTTTTGAGTTCTTGATGCAGATAGAACTGTCTCAACCAACCTAATAGCTAGTCTAAAGCAAAAATTTCCTCTTAAAGGAATTCCGTATTTGGCAGAAAAATCCAGGCCCTACCCATGTTGTGCTTAGTTACTTGCACAAGAGTGTCTGGAGTATATTTTTGCATAGACAAAAAGGAAAGCAACTCCTGACTTTTCCTGTTCTACTGCGGCCTAGTGTTGGCTGGTCTGGCTGCTTGAGATTTTCTCCAGTAGAACACAAACAATTTCAAAAAAACTTTGCATCAGAAACCTGATCCTGATGGAGCAAGACAAAAGCGAGGCCATTGCAGAAATTTTTGGTCACAAATGAAAATAAGAATCCTGCTCACTCTATCTAGTCTTCTATATCCTTCTCATTGTTAACTTCAGTGACTGCTGCTTCTTTGTCACTTGATCTTGAATGCCACCTTGTTCCTCTCGCCTTTTAGATCAAAATCACTAAGACCCCATTTACAGAGTTGCCCTCACTTTCTGAAAACATCCAATCCAGAGCAAAGCATGCATCTTTGAATGCTGCCCCAAATCCCCCAACCAACTGCAAATCCTATAACAAGCCTGTTTTCGCTGTTTTGTTATCAATTGCTGCTTGAAAATTTACCCAACGGTTTAGTAGCTTAAAACAACCATTACTAACTCAGCTTCTGTGGACCAGCAATCTGGGCACAGCTAGGCTGGGTTATCCAGATCATCTGGCTCTGGCTTTCTCACAACACTGCAGTCATCTGGAACTAGCCTGGGAAGGTTCTGCTCCATAGATTGCTTACATGACTGTTGGCAGAATTCGGTTCCTGGTAGGCTGTGGACACTGAGACCTCACTCAGTTCATCACAAACCGTTGAGAAAGTTTTCCGAGGTGATGGGAATACTCTGTGTTTTTACTTGAATGGTGGTCATATGAATTCATACAATTGTCAAAACTCATGAATCTGTACATGGAAATTCATAAACTTAATTTTATGTACATTTTATAAAATGATTGTACCTCCATTTCTAAAAGTCAGATCAAACAAAGTCAAAGTTGGAAGAAAGAAAATGCATGTTTTGAGACCACTTCTCTTGGTTCATATCTTGTTTCTCTCATTGTAATTTTAGAGAAGTTACCAATCACTTTTTGTCTTTGTTTCCATACCTGAAAAATGGAAGTTGGGATACAATTCCTACTTCTAAAAGTTTTGTGAGATAATTCGTGTGGAGTAACTGCCAGATGGTGAGAACATTGTGTTACTATATGCCTTATATGATTATGTTAACGTAATTGTTGGATTGGGGGGTTGAAAAATGACTGATAACATAATGTTTTCTTTTCTCATTTATCAATAAATAAACAAATTCAGAGACATTAAGTGAATTTCCAAGAGTACACATTAATTTATATATCAAGTTTGTATTTCAGATTTTCTGTTATTGTGATTCAGCTGAGCTGGACAAATCCTGGAGTGGGTGACCTCATACTCTCTTTGCTTCTGTGACTTTCATAGGGACTTTGGGCTGAACATTTCACAGAGAATATGAAGCCCTCTGTAAAAAAAAATAAAATAAAATAAATAAATAAATAAATAAATAAATATTAAAAGCATAAGGTACCTAAATATGTTAAACAAATTACAGCTTTTTCATGCTTTATCTATTTTCACAAACATGACCAAATGATAATCTTAGCAATTTATCCCTTTCTCATCTTGTTTTTAGAAAAGGGAAATATGTGTGTTTATTTGTTATTACAAATTATAACTCATAAGCCTATGTTAAAAAGCAAAACCATTGGCCTTCTGTTGCAGTCTTTTTGTAAAATCCATGTTTGAAAAATTAATCATGTTTAAAATGGCAATTTGTTTACATAAAAGTTAGAATATCCAGTTTTGAAGGAAACAATTTCTTTATTATGTAGTACTTTTAACAATCATATCTTGTAAGTTTGCAAATGATTACAACCAATTGTGGCTAATCTATGAGTGACTGTGTAGCAAAGAGTATTTCTTTATAAATGGTATCTTGTGTTTTATCCCCAGAGCCAAAAACATCACAAAGGCTTTGGAAAAGTCCCATGCCTTGAATTGCAAACCTTTGTATACCTTAATGTTCTTATAATTTCATGCTTTTCAAAATAAAATAATAGTTTAAACCTCAAAAGCATTATATCCAATAACAAGTGAATTAAATGAATTGACATGTGGTCTCCTATTGTTAATTTAAGCTAATTTCAAATGGCGTCAATTTTTTTAACCTTTTCTATTCTTCATACTTTAAGACGCCTCTAAAGAATCTCTGTCAGAACCTAACAACAGGGTAGGTCTGTGAAACCTACCATATACTTTGAAACAAACTCATACTCCCTTCTGGTCATTTTTTTTTTTTCTCGGTCTGTAATCCCAGCACTTTGGGAGGCCGAGGCGACCTTCTGGTCATTTTACTGCAAGCTCTTTTTTTTTTCCCAATAATATATGCAGGCTTCTGTATTGCCTTCGTATCTAATATTTTTGCAATTTTCTTTGTTTTAAGTCACTTAAGACAATTTTCATTGCTTTTACCTATAGTCATTATTTTGTATAATTTATATGTGAGGAAACTGGATCAGTGACTTTAAATGACCTGCCTTAGGCTAGTTTTATAACTGATTATGGAGTGCAACCCTGATGTTGGAGGTTAATAGACTATTTCATTATATTTCTCTTTTCGTCTTACTATTTTTCATTACAATTGTGATTGAGAGAATATTTGCTCTGGCTAGTTAATTTGCTTTAGTGAAATTTATAGCAGTTACTTGAAGGGTGAGAACTAACCAGAATATCATGCTGCCAGAGTAAACTCACAGTCTAACGTATTTGTTTATCTTGGGGGGTGGTAAATAAACTGCCCAAGAAAATGAGGAGGTCTGTGGTTCAGAACAACAGAGATATTTGGATGTGTCTGTCCTTTCGTGGAACTTTGGTTAAGCCAGTGATGATATGCTGTGAGGGAGTATTTGTCTGCTAGCTTTCTGAAAGTATGTTTTCTTATCTATTTTACTTTAAAAAATGTTAACAGTTTGCTGTCCTGATAAGAGGTTCGATCTACCCAAATGTTGCTCAGTTTTGCGTACACCTTGATTTTATTACTTTAGGGAAACATCTTTAAAAGAATTCAACAACAAATTTCAGCTATGTTAATGTTTTATGTTAAGTAACATCTTTGTGAAGAGGGAAATATCTCCTGGTGTAGGTCAATGTATCTTGTCTTTACATCGCCTGTTTAGCGCTGTAAAATAATTCTATAAAATTCTGTCCATTTCTTCCCAATAGCAGCATTAATTCTCAATTGTGTTGATGAAAATGGACATAGCAGTCTCAGGATAGCAGTTAAATTAAACTCTTCAATTGCAAGAGTCTCTGAAAGTTCCAAAATAGGCTATCAATGATGTTAATGCTTGTGTTGAATAGATATGAGAAGATTGATTATGATAGACTCACTAGCTAATCTTTTTTGACTGAGCAATAAGTTGAAGTAGACAGGAAAAATAAACCTTGAGATTATTAATCATGCTACTTTATCAGTAAAAACAATGATAGTACAAACTGCATAGGGTTTTAGTGAGCAGTAAATTATATATACATGTATGTATATATTATGTGTCTGAATATATCTGTGTGTATACATATATCATCTGCCTATCTAAATTAGAATTTACATACAGTATGTTTTAACTAGTAAAAATCTGTTCTGTGTTAGTAATCATTCATTTATTCACAAAATACTTATTGAACAATTTATATGCATCAGGCACCTTTTCAATGCTTGACTGTATCACTATAGGAAAGAGATTATGATTCTAATCCTTTTGTAGATTAAATTCTAGCAATAGATACAGATTATTGCATTAATTTGCCAAGAGATGATAGCTCCGACCTGTACAATAACAATAAAAGGTAAAGTTAAGTTGTCAAATCTTTTGATACATTGGACAGTCAGAAGAATTTCCTGAAGAATTGGGAAGAGTTTGAAAGACAAAGAGAAGAGGTAAAGTTAATTTCATATTCTTTTAATTGAAACTGTGAGGAATGGAGCTATCATCAAATTAAGTGGTAAAGACTGCAAATTAAATAGCTGTTGGATGGACGATTCAGATTTGAGTACTCGATATATATTTAAGATGTATATTAGATTTTCTAACTGGAATTTTTGAATAAGTCATTGTGTATAAAATTTGGCAGTTTAGACTGGAGGTAAAAATGGTGTTATAAGTATTTAGAAATTAATATTTAAAACAATGACACTGAATGACATGTTTAGATAAATGAGAGTAAAAAAAAAAGCAGCAGATCAAACATTAATATCTTGAGTACTATAATGTAACATCAAAACAGGAAGAAGTTTCAGTTTTGGATAAAATGGAATAAACACACTCTACCAAGTCTCATCTGCTGAATGCAATTATAAAATCTAAAGAGGATGCAAGGAAGGGCTATTTGAGGAAATTAACTAGTAGTAGGCTGATTAAATCCCTATGTAGCGAACTGCAACTTAGCTTTGTATGTAAACAAACTGCACCCTAAGAAGAGTATGTTCTTGTAACAAATAGCTAAGTCCCAGCTAATTACAGCAGTTGAGCTTCAGCCAATCACAAGAGGTCAACTGGTCAGACCATGTCCATATAAGGCAATGCCTCATCATTTCATGTGCTAGAAGAGCTAGCGTGGAGGTTTTATGCTTCTACCAGTGCTGGTTACTCTCAGAAATATCATCACTTCTAGGGAGCTATGTTGTTGAGTGCCCTATCTGGGGCTATCCAAAAAGAAGCAGAAACACCCCCATCCAGAACAGCAGAAGGGTGATCCTCACATGGAGCAGGACCTCACCCACAGCCATATGGAGCCGCCATGATGGAGCTATTGGTGAGAGCAAAGGAGGGTAGAGTGGAAGGCATTGCTGACTTGTCTTCTCTCTCTGAGTTGTTTGTGTGCAACACTGACTTTCAATGGTCTGTATTCTGGCAAAGTCAACCATCAAAGAAGCTGAAATAAAATAAAATAAAATAAAATAAAAAGAAGGGCAGACACACAGGTAGTGCTATGAGCATGTCAGGGTGAGAAAGGAAAGGGTATGGGGGAAGTGGATTAGTGTTTGGTTTAAGACATGAGCCAATATACTGCATTGGATTTGGTTTTAAATATTGGTGAGGCAGAGTCAGATCGTGGGTGTACAAAAGAATGACATTTAGCCATAGGTTGATAATTACTGAACCTAGATGAAGGACACATGGAATCATTATGTTGCTGTCTAAATATATGCGTGAAAATTTTTGCAATAAATATTTGAGACTAAAGGGTTTTAATGGAAAGGTAAGTGCATATCTTGTTTTGATAAGGACATCTTGATGTATACATATTGATATGAACTACATAGCAATAGTTTTTTCTTTCAATTACAAATGATGAATTATTTAGTCACATTATTCAGGAGAGATACATGAGAAATACTCATGCATACTATTTTTTCAGAGTTCTTAAATATACTTCTGTGCAACAAATCATCACCTGTCCTATCTTCATTTCATCATGTCAAACTGCAAAGTGTCAAAGCATCATTTATTCTTTAAAAAGAGCAGTACCAGCTGTAGTGGATGGCTTTCCTCAATAAAACAGACAATAGAGAAATTGGGGAAGATATTACTTTGGGTTGATAGATGTTGCTTGAAGTGGTTTATATTTCATTTTTCTAAACAAAAATAACATTTTTCAAAGTCTCTGGCTATGTAAAATGGAAAAGAAATCAAATAAATTGGGAAAGTAACAGTTGAAGATGAGAGAATAATGAAGCAAGACAAAGTGCCTTCAGAACTGAAAAGGAAATCAATGAACCCCAGAAGATAGGAAGAAAGCCTCAATGAAGGTAATATTGTTTTACTGGAAGAAAGGCATAACAATCTCTGACAGTTTTAGGATTATAAGGGGACCAACTCCCAAGATCGACCTTCAAATGTATTTATCATAAATAAAAATACTCACACACACACACATATATATATATCATATTAAAAAACTGCAAAAAAATTACCTTATGATACAAATGTATTCTCATATATTTATGAAAATGAGAAATCTGGTACTAGCACCGTGCCTGGATGGCAATACTGATTTGTTGTTGTTTTTTTTTTTTTTTGAGTTGGCGTCTCACTCCGTCGCCCAGACTGGAGTGCAGTGGCCGCTCCCGGCCACCGCAGCCTCGACCCGCTGGGCTCCGGCGATCCTTCCGCCTCAGCCTTCCGAGTAGCGGGAATTACAGGCATGCGCTACAACGCCTGGCTGATTTTTTGATTTATTGTAGAGATGAGGTCTGCTTGCCCAGGCGGGTCTCGAACCCGCGGGCTCAGGCAATCCACTCACCTCAGCCTCCCAAGGCGCGGGATTACAGGCTGAGCCACCGAGCCCGGCTTGTTGTTTGTTTTTGAATAAAACATTGAAAAAACCACTTAATATGTAGAGACTAAGCTGCATATGTGGCAACCATAATTGAATGACACAGACCAAAATAAGTCAATGGTCTGAAGCATAAATTTAGGCTTCAGACCTAAATTAGGGGCAAGATATATTTTAGGAATCTGTAAGATATCATTCAATATTTTACATTTAAATGTCTATTGTTATTTGGCTTCTAAGAATATCCACAGTCTTCCTCAGATCATTAAAGTAATGAGAGTTGCTGGACTCGGTGGCTCAGCCTGTAATCTCGTGCCTTGGGAGGCTGAGGTGAGTGGATTGCCTGAGCCCGCGGGTTCAAGACCCGCCTGGGCAACTTGGTGAGACCTCATCTCTACAATAAATCAAAAATTAGCCGGGCGTGGTAGCGCGCCTGTAGTTCCAGCTACTTGGAAGGCTGAGGCAGAAAAATCGCTGGAGCCCAGCAGGTCAAGGCTGCGGTGACTGGGAGCGGCCACTGCCCTCCAGTCTGGGTGACAGAGGGAGACTCCAACTAAAAAATAAATAAATAAATAAATAAATAAATAAATAAAAATAAATAAATAGATAAATAAAGTAATGAGAGTATTAAGTTAATGATATCAAAAACTACTAACTCACATGGAAAAAAAAAAAAAGAATATGATGTCTTCTATGAGAGAACTCAAACTAGCTGACCAAATAAAACTTCTCACAGTAGGGAATACAAAACAAAAGTTGCCGAATTCATCTCCTGGTCCCAGATCCATTTTTATGTAATTTTTTATTTATGTAGATTCCTTTGACTTCTTTCTGGAATAATTTTACTGTCATTTATGGATTTTTTAAAAATAGAAAGCAGCAACAATCTGTTCTCCATTCACACTTCTTTATGAAGAGCTCCTTTTTTCTACTTAATTTTACAAAAACATATCTCAACAGTGTGAAGTCCAGCAGAAAGGATGTTTTCCATTCTTATTATTAAGAACAGCAGATCAGATGCTTGGTCATAATTTGTTTTAATTATCAAGGCCATTTCCAAGCCATTAAAGTGGCAGCCATGTCATTATTCCATTATTTACCTCTCTTCCTTGATCTTACACCAACTTCCCAAATCATTCCTGCCCATGCCACAGAGAATTGCGTATCTGGTACTACTTTCTTCTCTGCAAATAATTTTATCTATGTTCTCACTGTGTTTAGCAAGCCTGCAGGCAAACTGCACAATACTTAATTTTTTTGTTTGATTGTTTTTATTAAGTCATCCTCAGTGATTTAGCTATAGCCATTGACCTATGACCATGACCAGTATCATATCACTCTTGACCATTCTGCCATTATGTATTAGATAGTTACCCCAACTTTCATTCTTAATTGAAACACACTCATCACATTTCTAGAGGATTCAAATAACTTCTCTTTCCTTTTTTCCTTTTTTTCAAGTTTGTGTCCTTGTACTTTTCATCCCCACTGCCTAACTCAAGATTCCATCAGTTCTACAACACAGTCCTCAGTCCTCAACATAATTTGGATGAATCCTGTTGCCTGTTTTTATCACCCCTATGGCACAGTGATGACATTGCTGGAATAAAAAATCACAGAGTATATTTAGAGGGTGCTTAAAAAAGGGAAACGCACAAAATTAAGATTAAATAGCCTGACACTTCAACCTTAAAGGATAAAGTCATGAACAGATATTTATTTTAAACACTTGTATGCTTTTCATAAGTTTTGTTTTTCTGTTCATATGTTCCTTAACTTGATTATCTTCTTAATTTCCTAATAACACCTTACAGGAAAAATCAACATTGTCTTTGCTTTTGTAAGTTGTTATTATAATCAAATTTCTATAATTACAGTTTAAGTTGTAAAACCAAGAGATCCTCATGTAATGCTTGTTTGATATGGGATCAGGTTTTTTTTTTAGACTTCTTAGCCTTTGTTTTGTCGTTGCTGATAGGTGGCAAGGGACTTGTCTCAGGCTGAATATTATCCTCCTCATTAAAGTGACAAGAGTGCCGTGATTACTTGGGTAAAGTAATCAAGTGAAACAAAGAGGAGGCTTGCTTCACAAAATGCCAAGAGTCCACAAGAAGAATGCAATTTCATTAGAAGAAATCTTTGGGGATAACATCTCTAAATTATGAGAACAATTCTGATGTGCTGATTTGTTCTCTATGTCTTTCATATATATATTTCTAATTACTATTAAATACAATTTTCTGTTATGATGGAAAATAATTATTTACTAGTAATGTAGCACTGTTAAGAGTAAACTTAACCAACATAAATTTGTCAGAAGTTTATTCCTAAGAACTCACCTTGAAAGTAGGTAATAGGAAGACAAGCTCAAAGGAATATTCAAGCCAGACTGTCTTTGCTCGTGTTATGTTATTTTATATATATTGACTCTTGAGACCATACCTCCCAAGAGAACATACCATTTTCATTAATAATGTAGTTATAATGCCATAATAGTACAGAGACTTCAAGGTAGACTGTCATACATCATCTTTTATAAATTTGGTTTTCTTTGCCCCACATTTTCTTTAAATTCATCAGTCTCTGTATTCTAATTACCACCCCTCTCCTCACTCTCATTTATAGCTTAATTTAGCATTTTTCAAACAATGAGCAACAACACATTAAAAACAACTTGTAGGCTCTGGAACAAATGAATAGAGAAGAAGAATAATAAAGGACATAGATCTCCCTCCAGATCTTAACATTTGACAAAGAATAATGTCATGTGTGTGCATATTCATTCATGCATGTATAAATACTGGTATTCTCTACTTTAGAGTTAAATTTTTGAATGACTTACAAGCAGATGAATTGATAGTTCTGAACCATGGTCCTTTCTAGTTATGGCCCCATTCATGAATTGTTAGTACCACTTATTTCTATGAACAAGGATTTTTATTTGAGACCTCATATGACAAAGAGACATAGAAATCTCTCTTTTCAATTGTTTCTCATTTAAGTTTTAAATTTATCTTCCTAGAAACAAGAGTCTCTCAGTTCTTTTAGAGAACATGACAAGTGGTTAAGATTCCTCCTACTCTGACTCTACCATTTCCACCAAACTTTATTAATAATTGTTATTTAGTATAAATAAATATGATTTCCTTACCCCATTTTATGTGCTTCCTACATGCAGTGTAATAATTTACTCTCTGTACTTTTTGTTCATACTGTTATCCCGGTCCCTGATCATTTCTTAACATTGTACCACATTATGGAACACTTGAAGGAGTTCCAAAAAAGGCTCAACCTGATTAAAAATATTTTCTAAGAGATACAGACATCAGCAATTATCTGTATCTTTTTTTCTAAGGTCATTGAATAACTTCAAGACAGTTCATATCTGCACATAAACATGCTCTGTCTATTACCAAGAACTATAGCCAGAAAGAAAAGGCAAAAACAATAATTAGAAGAAAAAAGATGAATAAAGCAATAGTGGGGGAATAAATTTCATTGGTAAACAGACTATCTGGCAGCTTAAAAATACACATCTGGGAAGACTGCATTTAACAAGTTGGCTAAGAGAAACCGTGGAAACAAGTTTAGTTATTTTTCATCCTTGAGAGTTTGAATGTGGGAGAGAGAAAAGGTTGGTAGTATCCGCAAGTTTGATATCTGCCAATATCTTTCTCTTGCCCCCCCCATCTTAGCAGTCAAGCTTTGCACGTTTTCCCTCTTTGTACTTTCTTTCCAACTTTTATTACAATGATTTCTTAAAGGACCAAATTTGAATATGATGTTTTTAATCTCTGTATTTGTTTGCTAATCTGCCACAATGAGGTAACAAAAGTGAGTGGCCATACTTCCTTTGAAGGTGTTAGGGAAAGATCTATTTCAAGCTTTTCTAGTACCTTCTGCATATTTCTCGTTTTATGGCAGTATAATTCCTATCTCCACCTGCTGTTCTTCTTGTGTCCAAAATTTCTCCCTTTTACAAAGATTCCTACTTATATAGACAATATAAACTTTAAGTCAAAAACTGTCATGAAAAACAGAGAAAGTCATTGTTGATAAAAGGTATCAGGAATATATCTCCAAAATTGGAGCACCTAAATGTAGAAAACAAACATTGACTGGAAGGGAGAAACAGACAGCAACACAACAATAGTAGTGGACTTCAATACCACACTTTCAATAATGGATAGAACATACAAATGGAAAGTCAGTAAGTAATAAACAGATTTGATCTGAACTATGAAACAAATGGACCTAACAGACATATACAGAACATGCCACCCAACAGCGATAGAATATATATTCTTTCAAAGCCCGTATAGATCATTCTCTAGGATAAAGCGCATGTTACATTACAAAATGAGTCTTGACAAATTTAAGATTTAAATTATACCAAGCATCTTTTTTGGCTTAATGGAATAACATTAGTAATCAATAACAAAGGGAAAACAGAAAAAAGCACAAATATGTGAAAATTAAACAATGTACCCTTGAACAATAATTGAATCAGAGATAACATCAAAACGTAAATTAAAAATAAGATCAATAAAAATGAAAACAGAACATTCCAAAATTTTTTGGACAAAGTAAAAGCAATACTAAGAAGGCATACCTGCTATACATTTAAGGGAACTGGCAAAAGAAGAAAAAACTAAAACCAGTTTAGCAGAAAAAAAAATAACAAAGATTACAGCAGAAATTATTAGCTGCAAGATAAAATAAATGAAACTGAGTTGGATTTTCTAAAAAGATTTTAAAAATTAACAAACCCTTAATTATACTAAGAAAAAAAGTAAGAAGACTTAAATCAAATTATAAAGGAAAAAGAAAATATTATAAATGATGCCACAGAAATAAAAGAATATGGTAGTTAGATAAATAATTGTATGTAAACAACCTAGAAGAAATGGGTAAATTCCTAAAACATACAAGTTATCAAAAGTAAATCATGAAGTAAGTAAATATCTCTTAACATATCAAAAATGAAGAGATTTAGTAAATAATTAAAGACCTCACAACAAATAAATTTCCAGAACTAGATGGTTTCACTGGTAAATTCTACCAAACATTTAAGGAATTAATGCCAATCCTTCTCCACATTTTCTAAAAAAAGAGAAGAGACAACACTTCTTAACTCATATTATAAATCTAACATTATTCTTATTCCAAAGCCAGATGGAGACACTACCAAAAAAAAAAAAAAAATTAAAAGAAAGAAAGAAATCTACAGGCCAATACCCCTGATGAACTACATACAAAATACTAGTAAACCAAATTCAACAATACATTAAAAAGATAATACATCATTTCCCAGTGAAAATAATCTTTGGGGTTCAAGAATGTTTCACCATATGCAAATCAATCAATGTGATACATCACATTCATAGAAGTAAGGAGGAGAACCACATGATCATTTCAATAGATACAGAAAGATACACGTAACAGAGTTAAACACTCCTTCATGACAGAAACTCTCAACAAGCTATATACCAAAGGAATGTCCTCAGCATAAATAAAAGCCACACGCAAAAGCCCACAGCTAATATTATACTTAATAATGAAAAATGGAGGAAAGTCAAGATGGCAATGGAGTCAATCAGAGTATGTGAGTCTACAAGAGTGAGCATATGCAATAACAAATTGGCATGCAAGTGTCTGACTGAGTGGGGACGTGAGAACAAGTAGCCTGGGCTCTCCTGTTGAAGCAGCTGCCACACGTGCAGCTGCCACACGTGTAGCTGCTTGGACTCCACTCCTTCTCATGGTGCAGAGGCAGGCACCATTTTAGGACCCCACTCAGAAGAAAGCAGACGGGGTCAGCTGCTGCTTGGCACCTGGCATCGAACCTGCTACCATAACCTTTGACCCAAGTCAGACACTGGCAGTGGTGACTGCAGAGAAAGTGCCGTGAGGGAATCAGTTGCTGAGTCCCAGCAAGGAAGATGCAGGAGCCACCATCTTTGTCCTGCAACCTGGGCAGAGCTATGCCCCTGGCAGTCCATTTGAGCAGCAAAGTTGCATCCTGAGATTGAAGGGCGAATTCCACTCCCCTCTGAGGTTGATCAACATTAACCCAGAGAGGATACCCCAGGTGCATTATCCTCAGAGGGACAGAGCTGGATTGGAGTCCCAGTCAGCCACCCCATCCCCCACACTATACCATTTACAGGACTATGGGTGTGGTCAGAGGAGAAGGATCCAGCCAACAGCAGAGGGTTAAGGGTGAGTTTTGAACTGATTCAATCCACTTCCCCCAGTAGTCCATGAGGCATCTAACCCACACAGGGATCAACCTGATCAATACACATAGAGAGGGCTGAACACAGGCAGAATTTTGGGGGTGGTGCGAAGGTCCTCCCAGCAATACTGTAAGCAGGGAGCCAGTCAAGTTGCTAGAGTCCCCTTTCATCCCCACAACCCAAGAATGGTAGTGCTTGGGTCATGCTGGCAAAAAAGAAATCCAAAGTCTCAGAAATTGCCACAAGAGGGTGGTAAAGGATCACAAAAGGTATTTTTCTTTTCCTTTTTTTCTTTTTTCTTGTTGTCTCTATATATTTTGGTGTGTTTTGTTATGTTTCTTTTCTCTCTTCTTTTCTCACATAAATGTATATGTGAGGGTGAATGTGTCTTCATTTTGTTGGTTTTAGGTTTGTATTGGTTTGTTTGTCTGTTTGTTTTTCTTTTTCTGCTTCTTTCTCTTCACTGTCTTTTCTTCACTCTTCTCTCTTTCTGTTATTTTTCTTCTGCTTATGTTATTTTGTACTCATGGGATATACATACATTCCCCTCATATGGACATATTGTGAGGTGGTGGGAAGTGGGTACCAGGGTTCCCACACCCCAGTCAGTGAACATTGTGATCTACAAATAGCTTCTGAACCATAGCTCCCTCCATTACACAATATTCAAATCTCAAAACTGCAAAAAGACAACAAAACCACTCACCCCAAGCCTGACTTCAAAACTGAACAAATCTGGAGGCTCTATCTAGCAAAGAATAAGGGATTGAGCAAACAGAAGTGACAACTATTTTCTTTCTCTCTGAACACTGAAATTAAAGAGAAAAGAAAAAAAAAATCCATGACAAATGAAGAAAAGTCAATGGAAGAACACAGGTACCTCACAAACTCCTAAAAAGATAGTGCCTGAGAATACAAACTTTGGAACTCAACCAATGAAGAGTGTCCAGAATGACTGGTCTTAGACCACAAATGCAGAGATCAAGGAATGAATGGTGAGAATGAATAAGAATCAAGAAAGGCAAGTAGAAAGAAATGAAAAAAATGATAACAGAGATGTTTGCCATAAAAAACACTGTCCATGAAATAAATAACAAACTAACAAGCATGGAAAAGCAGAATTAACCATGCAGAAGAAAGAATCTTAGAGCTTGAAAACCGAAATATGGAACTAACACAATCTGTTAAAAATAGAAAGGAACTTCAAAAGACAGAACAAAGCCTTTAAGAGATGTGTGATTATATTAAGAGACCAACTTATGCCTGATTGGTATACCTGAAGCAGAATGTGAGACAGAAAACACCTTGGAACAAACCAAGAAAACTTCCCTCATCTCATCAGAGATGTGACCATCCAAATAAGAGATTCAGAGAAACTCTGGAAAGCAACAAATAGGAACAACTCCTAGACACATATTAATTTGCTTACACAAAGAACATATAAAAGAAAAAATCCTAAAGACAGTGAGAGAGAAAGATTAGGCTACCTACCAGGGAAGACCAGTTAGAAGTAAAGTAAATTTATCTATGGAAACACTACAGCTTGGAAGAGACTATAGTACAATCTTCAAAATTCTCAAAGATAAACAATTCCAATAAAAAACTTTTCTACCTAGCTAAGCTAAAATTCATCAGCAAAGGAAATTAAAATCATTCCCAGGCATCCAATCCCTAAGATATTATGCTGCTTCCAGACCAGCTCTACAGAAGATGCTTAAGAAAGTATTAAGTGCAGAAGAAAGAAATAAAAGAATGCATTTCACAAGATTATAGGAAAACACAGAATCAACAGAGCATACATTGTGACTGCAAAAGTGAAAACACACATATATTAACCCAAAATATAAAAGAAAACAATAAACAAAAAAACTTTGTAAATGCCTCATGACAAGAATAAACTCTTATATTTCAATTATCAGCCTGAACGTGAACAGACAAAATGCATCACTGAAAAGACATAGAATGGCAAAATAGATAAAAAGTATGACCTAACATTATAGTGCCTCCAGGAAACACATCGCACTACAAAGGACACCCACAGACTCAATGTTAGAGGATGAGAAACAAACCTCCAGGTGAATGGAAAACAAAAAAAGACAGGAGTCATGGTTTTAATATCAGACAAAACGACCTTCAAGCTATCAAAAGTTTAAAGAGATATGAAAGGACACTACCTAATGATAAAAGTTCAATCCATCAACAAGAGCTATCCATCCTAAACATATATGATATCAACACAGGAGCACCAGTTTTATAAAGCAACTACTAAGTAAAAAAACAAAAACAAAAACAAAAGATATTGACTCTAACACTATCATAGCTGGGGATTTAAATACTCCACTAATAATCCTAGATAGACTATCGAGGCAAAAAAAAAATCAATAAGAAGATCTGGAATCTCAACTTGATGCTTGATCAAATGGACTTAATAGACACCTACAGAATACTTCACCCACCACCACAGAATATACATTCTACTCATCATCACATAAAACATACTCCAAGATCAACCATATCCTCAACCAAAAATCAAGCATAAACAAATTCAATATGATCAAATACTACTATTCACCTTCTCATATCATAGTGGAATAAAAATATATATCACCACCAACAAGATCCCTCAAAACACACAAAGACATGGATACTAAATAGCATAATACTGAACACCTCTTGGGTCAACACATAAATTAAAAGATTCTTGAAAACAAAGACACATCTAACCAAAACCTCTGGGATACCTCAAAATCAGTACTAAGAGTGAAATTTATAGCTCTATGCACACACATAAAGTAAATAGATCACAAGTTAACAACCTAATAAATCACATAAGGGAGCTGGAACGACAAGAGCACCCACACCTTAGCTTCAGCAGAAGAATCTAGATCAACAAAGTAATAGCCCAAATATGGGACATAGAAGACAAAAATATCAGAAAAAAAATCAATAAAACAAAAAGCTGGTTCTTGGATAGGATAAACTAGATTGACAGACTGCTAGTCAGAGTGACCAAGAATAAGTGAGAAAAAGCCCAAATAAACATAATTAGAAACATAAAATATCAAATCACAGCAGACCCTCAAGAAAGACAAAAGATTATCAGAGATTACTATGCACACCTGCATAGGAACAAATTCGAAACCTAAATGAAATAGAAGATTTTCTGACATCATACAACCTACCAAAGTTAAAACAAGAGGATACTGAGGCCCTAAATAGACCAATAGCAACCTGGGAAATTGACTTCATCATAAGAAGACTATCCACAGAAAAAAAAAAAAATCCTGGACCAGATGGCTTTCCAGCAGAATTCTACAAAACATTTAAGAAGGAGCCGATACAAATTCTATTGAAAGTATTCCAGGAAGTTGAGAAAGATGGAACACTTCCCAAATCATTTTATGAAGCTAATGTCACACTGATGCCCAAATTGGGGAAAGACTCATTAAAAAAGAGTACTACCAGCCAATGTGGGAGGCCGTAAGCCATAGAAGAACTCCACTGGATGAGCCTGAAGTGGGAATTGCTGGCCATGGGCACGGCTCCGGCAAAAGGAAGCAACCATGGTAAAGGCAAGGCCCCATAGATCCCATGGATGGACATCTATTCTGATAAGAAAAATAAAATTGCTATATAAATAAAGGAATGTTATGATAAAAAGCAATGGAGACCATGAGATGAACAGACAGTATAGGAATTGGACAAAGGCCCCCGTTTGAATGGCAAGGCCTCAAAATGGGGATCTGTATGAGTGGCACGGCCCCACAGAATAGCCTACAGGAAAATTTCTCTTGACTGCTCTGCGTCTCATGGGCACCAATTGTTTTCATTATGAGGTTTTAACTTGAAGTACCAGTATAATGTGTCTCCAAACTTCTTGAAACAATGTGCCCCAGCCTCTCCCTAAAGAAAATTGAATACATGGCAACTTGTTTTGCAAAAGGTTAATGTTTACCACTGGTGGAGTTGCAGGAAAAGAAAGCTTATCCCTCAAAGGTCTGTGTGAATGCTTTTTAAGCCCCTTTTTCCC
>CAUYQG010020626.1:0-18089 GCA_963574415.1 Tarsius wallacei | reverse complement strand
CAAAAGACAGTTGCATTCCTATACACCAACAACAAGCAGTCAGAGACCCAAATAAAAAGCACAATCTCATTCACAATAGCTACAAAAAAAAAGAAAAGAAATAACCCAGCATCTTCCTAATCAGAGAAGTGAGACTTTTACAATGAGAACTAAAAAACACTGCTCAAAGAAATCCAAGACACAAACAAATGGAAAAATATTTTATGCTCATGGATTGGAAGAATCAACATTTTTAAGATGTCCGTCTCACCCAAGACAATCTACAGATTCAATGCAATACACATTAAATTACCAATATCATTCTTCTCAGACCTGGAAATGACGATACAGAAATTCATATGAAAATATAAACGACCATGAATAGCCAAAACAATCCTTAGCAAAAGAAACAAAGCAGAAGTCATCACACTTCCAGACATCAAACTTTCTTATTATACTACAATATTCCAAACTGCTTGATATTGGTACAAGAACAAGCATAAGTACCAATGGAACAGGATAGAGATTCCAGAAGCAAAGCCTCTATTTCTCAAACAACTCATCTTTGACAAAATTTCCAACAACAACCACAGGGGAGAGAACCTACTCAATAAATGGTGCTGGGAAAACTAACTGATCACATGAAGAAGATGGAAACAGAATCCCTGCCTATCACCACACACAAAAATTAACTCTGAATGGATCAAAGACCTAAACATAAACCTCAAATATAAGAATCTTAGAAAATGCAGGAGATACCCTTATGGAAATTGGAACTGCCATTCAATTCGTGATGAAAAACCCAAGTGCCCATACCATAAGATATAAGATAGACAAGTGGGACCTCATCAAACTGACAAGCATCTGCAAATAAAAAGAAACCATCAGGAGAGTGGTGAGACAGCCCACAGAATGGAAAAAAAAATATTTTTCAACTGTATATCTGACAAAGTCCTAACATCTAAGGTCTATAACGAACTCAAATGTGCCAAAAGGAAAAAACAAAAACAAAAAAACAGCCCCTTTAAAAAGTGGGCAAAAGACATGAATAGGCACTTCTCAAAGGAATATATACAGACAACCAACAGACACATGAAAAATTGCTCAGCCTCACTAATCATTAAAGAAATGCAAATAAAAACCACATTGAAATACCACCAAACCCCAGTAAGAATAGTCATCATTAATAAAACAAACAACAGATGCTGATGAGAATGCAGAGAAAAAGGAGCACTTCTACACTGTTGGTGAGAATTCGAACTAGTGCAACCTCTTTGGAAGATAGTGTGCCAATTTCTGAAAGAACTAGAAATTCACGTTCCATATGACCCAGCAATCCCCCTATTCGGAATATACCCAGAGGAACTCAAATCACTCTACCAAAAAATATACCCGCACATATATGTTTGTTGCAGCTCTATTCACAATAGCAAAAATATATAATCAACCATGCTGCCCATCGAAGCTGGACTGGATTTTAAAAATGTGGTACATATACACAATGGAATATTATACAGCCAAAAATATGGACAGACATATGGACTTCACAGCAACTTGGATGGATTTAGATTTGATCATACTCAGTGATCTACCACAGAAACAAAAAACAGAGTACCATATGTTCTCACTCATAAGTGGACCTTGAACAATTATCATAATACTATAAGAAAGGGATTGGCAGTAAGAGGAAACTACCACGGGAGGGGAAGGTGGGATTGACAGTTGAGGGAAACTGCCAGGGGAGAGTCACACCTCAGCAACAAGGGTACCTGCATAATGAACATTTGTATACCTAACCCTGGATTGTACCCCATATCTTTAAAATTTTTAAAAATGAATAAATAATTTTTAAAATCACTCTTAAAGTCGGTTTGGAAATTATTAAATTGTCTACTGGAGAGCCCTTGAGTTAATTGCAACATGACAATTATGAAGGATCTTTGTTCAAGTCATAGAAAATCATTCAAAGCAAACTGTAGAAGATTGTCAAGAATTCACCCAAGATATTTTAAATATGTTGTTTTATTTTCCATATTTTTAAAATCTCCTTTCCTAACAATATCTTTGTAAACCTCATTATTATCTTGCTTTACTGAAAATTATTGTAAATGTAAAGTGTTAAAAATGACTATTGTTTAATAGTTGTAACATTCCTCTTGCCATGTTCTATGCCACCATTGAGTATTAGGTATAGCTAATTTAGAATCTTGGACATTGAGTGTATACCATTGAATCTTCAAATAAAACTTTTGTATCTGATTAACAGAGCATTTGGTGGGAAATTTCAGTATTATAAGTGATTCTTTCCATATGAAAATAGATTATATCAACAAAACAATAGAAGAGCATCTTAAAATATTCTCAATATTTCAAAAAACAAGCTAGATATAAGAATGTTGGCTATTTCCTAATGATATTTTATGATTTGATTTTTTTAATTTATGATATTAATGTCCACATGCCAATCTACAAGCATCACTTGACCACCACTATGTGGAGAGTATCTGAAATGGAGAAATTAACCTTGCTTCCATGAAATTTAGATTCTGATTAAAATGTTTAGATACATTTGGAGGTATGCACACATAGCTAAGCAAATAAAATTAGTTAAGACTATACTGTAAATAATAATGGGCAGTGGCTCAATTTTTATCAAGGCATCACTGAGAGATAATAATTAAGCATCTTACAGATAATCTCAAACCTAAAGAATGTACTGTCTCATGACATGGGTCATATCTTTGCATTCTTTTGGGAGAATGTCTGTTGAGAGTCAGACTAAACTGTAAAGTTAATGCTAAATTCTCAGTAGTTGACAGTGCCTGGAATATGATATGCATTCACTAAAATGTTGTTGAATGAATTTTTATATCAAGTCAGTAAGTTACTTCTGAAATTCATTTCCTAGTACTACATAGATTTGTTTTTTGGGAAAGTATTAAAATAGTCTGACCTCTTTCATAAGGTAGAACTTTGAATATTTAAAGATAATTCTTAAAACCATAAAATACTGAAACTAAAAGAGTTCTCTGATTTTCAAGTTAGGGTACCCAGTCACTGGCATATGTGTTAGGAATAGAGATAATCATAAGATAAATAGGGCCATATTTTTCTGAGGCATCTACTAAAAAATTGCTGCATGAAAATATTTGTATATTAAAGTAAACAAATGTACATAATGAACTGGTATAAAAATTCGCTTTAATTCATCAAATGAAATAATTTTTAGGGAAATATCACCCTTGATGAAGGCTACTGTTGTACACCAAGGTCTACAGAGAAGTCTTTGTTTTTTTACTATCTGTTAAGGGTTCTTTGATAGAAATTTTTGAAAATGTTATTTTAGTTGCCCACTATTTTGTATCAACGAGAAAGCTGACATCCAGAAAGTGGAAGTGACTTCACAAAATTCAGCATGTATACTAATAGAAAATTCCTTACTAGAATCCATTATAGCATGACTGATATTCAATAAATTCCTTCCATTGTGTCTGTGACATAAATTAAAATTCTTTGTCTTTATTATTCTGCCCATATATATATCTTAAAATACAATGTTTTCATAAGTTATCCTTCAAATTACCAAGAGATTTTTTTCTGAAATGCAATTCAGCACATGAAACTTCCCTAACCCTAAAATATTCAGTACCAGAAAATATGAACTTGTCCAAAACACAAAAGGATGGGAGCAAGTTAAAGGAGTATAGGAGCCAACCTGAAAAACTCTCTATGACCAAAGTTGCAGCAAGTTAAGCAATAAGTTAAGTTACGTAGTATTAAATTATAGCTCAAGTCGTGCTCAATGGCTCAGCCTGTAATCCTGCGCCTTGGGAGGCTGAGGTGACTGGATTGCCTGAGCCCGCGGGTTCAAGACCCACCTGGGCAACTTGGTGCGACCTCATCTCTACAATAAATCAAAAAGTTAGCCGGGTGTGGTAGCGCATGCCTGTAATTCCAGCTACTTGAAAGGCTGAGGTGGAAGGATTGCTGGAGCCCAGCAGATCGAGGCTGCGGTGGCCGGGAGCAGCCACTGCACTCCAGTCTGTGCAACAGAGTGAAACTCCAACTCAAAAAAAAAAAATTATAGCTCAAAATATAAAATAATATGCATGAGTCATAAATAAATGACTGAATGAATAAATAAATGAGGGAAGGAGATACAAATCTTACTCACAAATTCCAAATAATATGTACAGATACATTTCCAGACAAAATATATAGATTAACTCCTTCCTTAAATGTGGGCTGGGCTTAATGATTTACTTTTTCATAGAATAGAGTAGAGAAGCCTGGTGAACACCACTTTAAACAAGAGATCAATGTTAATACCTGAAGTGATGTCATGGAGTAATCATATACAGCTTTACGTGGTGTTAAGAGAATGATAATTCACTTTTATGGTATTCTTCAAATCCATGCCCCCAGTGGTATTACAAGAAAAACATTCTACACAAACAAGTTGAGAGCATTATAAAAAATACTTGGGTGCTATCCTTCAAAACTGTCAAGATCATCAAACATAAGAAAAAGTCTGAGAAACTGTCACAATTAAGAGGAGCCTAAGGTGACATGATAACTAAATCAAATATTTTACTCTGTATGAAACACTGAAATGAAAAAGGTATAGTAGGAAAATACTGGTGAAACTCAAACAATGTGTATCATATAGTTAATAGCAATTTCTAGTTTTGACAAGTGCACAAAGGTAAAATAAATTATTATCTTTAGGGAAAACTGAATGAAGAATAAAAGATAATCTTTGTACAAACAGTGCAGCTCTTCTATAAATCTAAACTTAATAAAAAATTTATCACACAAAAAAAAAAACTCCAGGAGATTGACGTCAACAAAAATTGTAGAGTAAGGGAAAACATTGACCCCAAAAACGCAGAAAAAAAAATCAACTTGTTTGAAGCTCAGGAAACAGTCAAAGATTTACAGTAACCAAGTGAATTCTCAATCAAGAAAAAGGCGATATGCACATATTTAAACATGGTATGATAGGTTTTCCGTCATTTTTGAAATAGCCTTGACCCACCTCCCTTACAAACATGACTGACATTGAAGATAAGAGCCCATGTTCCCAGTGTGGTTATTTGGTTGGCGTAATAGCAGAAAAGACCTTGTTCCAAGGAAATTCATTTCTCTCTTTTAAGTTGTCTGGGGTTTCCCTGAAGGACTGACACAGAGCACTTGGGACTTTTGCAGAGCAGAAAAGAAGGTAAGCAGATAGCATTTCTCAAAACCAGCAGAAACCAAATGAACAACTTGCTTTTTCTAGTGGACAGAGAGTGCACTGAAGTACACATTAGACCAATCCAAAGCCCAAGAGTTACTTTGAAGAGAAAAAAGATGTTTGAGAAGCATCTGCATATAATGGGGTCTCTAGGAAGCCAGGCACATGCCTTCAGCAGGACACGTGCTTAGAAAAGACATAATAAAAACCTGGACTTTCACTTGCAGCAGAATTTCAAACTAAATGTGACCAAAAAATAAAGTTAAGGCAGAGTTAGAAAGGGTCAGACTAAGGGTTGAAGCAATGTATCGACAAAGAGTCAATTGGCAAAGATCTCTAGACTGTTTTGTTTTCATTTCTCTTCTTTTTATTTTCTTTCTTTCCATTTTTTTTACCTCCAGGCACTGAAAAATATTTCTGTCAAACCTCCAGATCATGACAAGCTAAAGAAACAGAATTCAAAACCCACACACAAAATAATACAGTCTTTAAAATATAGTATTGAAAAATTACCAAACAAACGACTACAACCCACAGCAAACAAGAGCAATAATCCTGAGGAGGGGAAGAATCTGATTTGAAGGATGACCACATTGAAATATTTAAAATGTCCAGTTTTGAACAAAAATTTATGAGAAGTACAAAGAAACAAGAAAGTATGATCCTTTCACAAAAAAGTAAATAAATAAAGAGAATTAGCTTCTGAAGAAGCAAAGACATTAGAATTACTAGAAAAATATTTAAGTCAATAGTTACAAATATACTCTAAGACTAAAGAAAATCATGAACAAATTACTACAGGAAACCCAGAGAATTCTGTCTAAGCAAAAGAAGAGTAACAATAAAGAAACTGAAATTTAAAAATATAACCAAATAGAAATTCTGACAATAAAAATGCAATAATTGAAAAAAAAAATCACACAATAGTTTCAGCAGCAGATTAGTGTAGGAGAGATAAATAGTTGTGAGACTATAAGGTAAGATAATTAAAATTATCTGATCTAAAAAAAAAAACAGAAAGAAAAAAAGTAAATAACAAGAAACAAAGTCCAAGAGATCCGTGGGAAACAATCTGCCACATCAACATATGCTTAAGAAAAGACCTGAAATGAGAATAGACAAAAATAAATATTTTATTTTAAAATGGCCAAATACTTTTTAAATTTTATTAAAAATATAAACTACACATTCAAGAAGCTCAACAAACTCCAAGTATGATGAAAATTAAGTTTACACAGAAATGTATAATAATCAGATGATCAAAAGACAAAGGGTCTTGAAATTAGCAACAAAGTCATGACTTCTCATGAACAAGCATTATTAAATAAGATTAACAGTCAACTTTACAGCATATTTTGGATACCAGAAAGCAGTATGATGGCATATTTAATGTGAAAATATGCATACATATATATATATAGTATACTATATATATATGATGACATACTTAACGTGAAAATATGTATACTACAAATTCTATATCTGATATACTTATCCTTCAGTAATGAGGGGGAAATTAAGACATTTCCAGATGAACAAAATATGATAAAATGTGTGGCTTATAAACTTTCCTTACAAGAAGTCCTTCAAAGTCAGGTGCAGAAGCTCACACCTGTAATCCCAGAACATTAGAAGGCTGAGGTAAAAAGATTGCTAGAGCTCAGGCATTCCAGACCACCTGTGAAATATAATGAGAACTCATCTCTACAAAAATATAAAAAATAAAAAAACAGCTGGGTGTGGTGGCACATACTCGTAGTCCTAGCTGTTCTGGAGACTACAGTGGGAGGAACACTTGAGCCCAGGAGGTGGAAACAGCAGTGAGAGACATTATTATGCCACTGCATTTCTGAGTGACAGAATATGACCTTGACTTAAAAGAAAAAAGAAGTTTTTCAGGCTAAAATTAAAAATTAATCAGTTACTTAGAGTCATAGGAATAAATTTTTTTATTCAATATTTTTTATTATGATATTGGGTACAGTTAAGGATTGGGTGTACAAATATGCCTCGTTCAGGCACCCTTGTTGATAGGAAGCGTCTCCCCGTCCCCAGACAGATATTTACTACCATTAATCCCATCATCCTACCCCTCCTCCCCCCAAGTTTCCCACCACTGTCAGCCATTTTCTTGTGGTACTACGTTAGATGATCAAGGTTTTCTACATGAGTGAGAACATGTGATACTCAGTTTTTTGTTTCTGTGAGAGGTCACTCAGTATTATAGACTCTAGTTCCATCCAGGTTGCTGCAAAGTTCATGATTTCGTTGTTTTTTATGGCTGCATAGTATTCCATTGTGTGTATGTACCACATTTTTTTAATCCAGTCCTCTTTTGATGGACAGCATGGTTGCTTCCAGGTTCTTGCTATTGTGAACAATGCTGCGATAAACATACGTGTGCAGGTATCTTTTTTATAAAGTGATTTGAGTTCTTCAGGGTATATTCCCAGTAGTGGGATCGTGGGGTCATATGGGAGGTTGGTGTTTAGAGCTTTTAGGAATCGCCACACTGCTTTCCACAGAGGTTGCCCTAGTTTACATTCCCACCAACAGTGTAGAAGTGTTCCCTTTTTGCCACTCCTTCAGAGAGACCAGAAAACTGCTATTTAATACCTTCCACTGCTCACTGCCAGCTCACCTGTGCCAGGTGCAGGGGCCAGCAAGGGTGCCTCAGCCCCATCATGCCAGTGTCTGCAAAAGGATCCTGTCCCCCTCCTGCCATCAGAAGCCTCCCTGGCCAGCTGCAGCCATATGCACATGATTTACATTTGCACATTTAATCTTTACCACAGTCCATGAGGTGGTGCTGTACCAGATGGGGTTGAGGCCTGGGGTCACACGACCAATGTGTGGTGGGGCTTGGGCATGTTAGGACACTTGTGGGTCTCTCTCTGATACCAGATTTCACACCCGAGAGCAGGGGCAGGTAGGGGCTTCTAGAATGTGCCAGAGGATGGCCTGCTGGAGACTCAGCAGACACCTACGAGGGGAATTAAGGGCCTTGGTGGGGATGTCATGCCTGCAGTTCCAGGGAGCCCATTAGTGACCTTCTCCCTCTGAGTTCCAGCTGTGGCTTAGGGATCCCTGGTCCCACCTTTTCCGACAAGCCAAGAGCCTCTGAGTGTTTGAGTCTACTCAAATTTCGTGGGAACCTTTTTGAAATGGCTTTAGTGTTGCATAATGTTCTGCAGAAGAATGTTCTCACTTCTTATTTACACACCCCTGTACCTTCTAAACAGTAGAAGGGACCAGTGCCAAGTACTAAATCCAGGTGAATTTAAACTCAGGTGAATTTGTTATCTCATTTCTATCTCAAGTAGTCTAGGTTGGATTCTCTGTAGCTGAGTACTTTGAGTATTTGTTTCCCCCTTTTTTTTATAAACTCGTATTTAGCTTTCCAAATTTCCTGGCAGCCTAAGCTGCTCTCCCATTTAAATACTCATTCTGTATTTCCCAAAAGCAGGAGATATTTTTAGGTGGTTGGGGCTGGCCTTCAAAGTGGGCCATTACAGCTAGATATGTAGAACAAGTGTATTTCAACCATCACTTTGAACTTTTTCTTGCAAGCAAACACACATAGTCATGTATATATTTTCCAAAAGGCTGAACTGAAACTTGAAAGGACCTTTTAAGGTAGGATTAAGCTTAACCATAGGTTTGTTCACTTACTCTTCTCTGGAACATAAAGAAGAGCCCTCTCATGTTAAAAAGTTGGTTGAATACTAGAATATAAGAACTGGAGGAACAACACCCAGAACGGAGATCAGGAAAAAAAGGTTCATTCCAGCTTTGGGGCAGTAGAAGCCTGGATGTGTTATCATACCAGATAGTGAAGAAACTTCCAAAGGCTCCGGGGTCAGGTCAAAAGGACTCAGCAGATTTCTGCTGGCCAAAATGGGACGATTTGAGCTTCTTAGAACTCCAGTGGATTGGAATGCGTCAGTTAAGTTGAAATCCATGAGTCCAAAATGATACAATAAAAGCTTCACTGGTCACTTTTGGAGGATGCTGATAATTTTGAAAACTGCTTAAAAAAGTAAAAAGAAGCAAGCAACAAATGTGGTGCAGGGGGTAAAGAGCTTCTAAAATACTCGTCCACAGACACCTGAGCTTTACCTTCCAGGCAGCACTCTAAATTCTTGCTGCTCCCAGAATCCACTGGGGACTTTGAGAAAGCCCCGGGGACTGGGTCCTGCCCCAGAGATGCTGCTTGAACTGCCGAGGGAGGCTGCATTGTTGGGAGTTCCCCAGATGGGGTGGCCAGGACTGAGAAATCCCCAGCCCACCCCCTTGCTTTCACTCTCACCCCTCCAGTCCATGTGCCATGCAACTCGTTCCTCCTGGATTTGAACCCTACTCTGCCTGGTGGGCAGGTCTTAAACTTGTTTATGCCTCTGTGTCCCTGTCCATCAAATACAGGAGGTAGGGATCTCACTGACTCCTCTCTCATCTGTTTTTTGAGAGGATCTGACAGGCCTTTCTCTGGAACATGGTGAGTGGGCTGGGTAATGATTGTTAGCCGTGGAAGGAGTAACCACTTGGGATTGCACAGAGGGCAGGAGCAGATGTTCCATGAGAAAGACCCGCAAGAGGGACTGTCCAAGGCTGGTCTTCCCAAGGGGTGGAAAGGTCAACTTCTGGGAAGGATGGGTGGGAGACAGCTGTGTGGCTGAGATGACATTTGGGGGCACAGATCCTCCTTACAACCTGATGAAAGAGTTGGTCACCAAGAAGAACGTACCCATAAACATGCCAAACTTTTGCCTATAAATTTGAGGACTCACAGACACCCCAATGTCCTTCTGCAACCCTTCATGATCACCTCCAGGTTAAATAATTGTGCCATCAACTGCGTTATTATTTCATCAATACCGATCAAAACATTAAATGCACAGACTGTTCAACTCAATAATTTCACTTTTTGGAATTTGTCCCACAAATGATGCACATGAACAAAATGACAAATGTGCAAAGTTGTTTGTTGTAGCCTGTTGATTATGGAAAAGACAGGAAATTACCTGAATGGTCATCGGGGTATCAGTTATAATTAATCAATATGTCTTCAAAGTGGAACACTACAGCCATCAAAACGAATAAGAAAACTCTTTTTATCCCCAAATAGAATAAGCACAAGCCGATGTGCCATGATTTGTGTAAAAAAAGAAGAAATTGCGTGTGTGTGTGTGTGTGTGTTTGTGTATGTGTGCATTTATTTGGAGATGAACGGAATATTTCTGGAATGAGATCCAATAAACCAATCAGTGCCTTGACCTCTGGGGAAGAGGAGAACTGCTTGTCTTGGGGACATGGTGTTGAATGTGGGACCATGTTCACGTTTAAAATGATCCAAAACAAATGACATGTACATTTTAAAAGAAAGAAGAAAAAGCATGCAGGACATTCGTGGCTCACTAGAGAATTCTAAATTGGGAGAGATAAGGAGAGAATCACATTTTGGAAGGATGGATCTGCTGGCCTGGATGGAGAAGCTGGGAGCTCATCGTGGGCAGATAAGGGGCTGGTGCAGGGGCTAGGCTGCTGCCAAGAAGTGGACTTCACACACTGAGAGCTTCTGAGACAGACACCAGCTGAGTGATGACTCCTGGTCATGGCTGGGAGCTGTGGGTTTGGGGTGGGGTAGACAAGGCGCTGAGAACCGGGAGGAGCACCAGGGGCGGGTACCCCGTGGCAGGTTCTTCTGCATAACTGGGCACTGTTTCAGCATGGCGGGTTTCATGCACTGCCAACACTGCATTCCTCTTCTGACTACTTGTCTTAATTTTCATGACAGCTTTGCCCCTCCTTCCCTTCCCTGGTACTCAGGTGACCGCAGGCTGTACCTTGAAAACTCAAAAGACTTCGGGTTGAGAAGAAAAGGACCAAATCAAGATGCATGAGGCGCATGTCATCAGTGCACTGAGGGACCAGGAGGAGTGGGCGCCCTGAAGGACACACGAGATCGCCTCCAATGGGAACCTGGACGGCTTGGATGCTCCCTCTGACATTGTGATGTTTCAAGGTGAAGAAAACAATCGCCCTCACATTTGGGCATGCAGGGTGCACACTGTTTACGTCCAGGATCTCTTGGCTATTATATAACTACCTCCCCTTTTAAAACTGGTAAACTGCACATAACAAAGTTGGCCATCTTAATCAGTTCGGTAGCATTAAGCACATTCGCACTGGCGTGCTACCATCACCACCACCCATCTCCAGCATGCTTTCCATCTTGCAAAACAGAGACTCTGTGACCATTAAACAATGACCTCCCATTTTCCCCTCTCTTCAGTCCCTGGCCACCATGACTCTACTTTCTGTCTCTATGGATGTGACCACCCTAGGTATCTCACATGAGTGGAATCATGCAGTATCTGTCCTTTTGTGACTGGCTTATTTCACTTAGCGTAATGTCCTCCAAGTGCATCCATGCTGTAGCATGTGTCAGAATACCCTCCTTTTTTAAGGCTGAAAAATATTCCACTGCATGTATAGATCACCTTTTTTAATCCATTCATCTGCTGATGGACATTGTGGCTATTGTGAATAATGCAGCTATGAACATAGGTGTACAAACAGCTCGTTGACACACACCCTTTAAAAGGAAAAACCAAGACCCACTGGGCAGTTCTTATGCAAAATGCCTCAAGAGCCACAGCTCTGTCAAACAGATGTCCCCATGTTCCTGCCACTGTGGCCAGAATAGGCATCCCTCAGGAGTTTGGTGCTGTCCACTCAAAATGCTCAACTCCAGAAAGATTTTAATGGCTCACACTGAAACCACATGGCAGGAATTAGAGTTATGATTATTTTTGCAACCCTGAGATTTTAAGTTGATTGTAAAAATAATGTTAACAATAAAGACATTTTTCTTTATGTCATGTTCCAGGCCTAGTCATTATATGTACACACTTTTTTAAAAATGTTTTAAAAGTAGAACACCTTGTATTCTACTTTTAATATTTTCCTATTTTACTACATGGCTTAATAATACAGTTGATTCTTGTTATCTGCTTTGGTTATCTCCTATAAAAGTTCTTGTGAACAGTGACTTAGCAAATAAAATGCTAAATCACTGCTCCCAGGGGAAATACAGGGTTAGGCTCCCGCGAGATTTTGGTCACAACATTTCTGTCAACCAATGAATACAAACCTTGCTTTATGGTGTTTCTGTTGCAAGCCACCTTGTTTAATATGCATTGTTGACTCATGAACATTGAAGTCACAGCCAACAGCACTATAACTCATGCCTGAACAAGAGCTTACCTAACACGTATCTTCTCCATAAGGTACATTGCAGCCTTCCCGTTGGGAGACACTATGCTTGAGGGGTATTTTAAACAGCTAATTCACCATGAAAGCACAGAAATTTGAGCATACAACACAAAACAGATTTCAAAAAGGACCCTTGTTTGCAGTATTAGCTGAATCAAGAAGGCAGTGTTGCCTTACTCGTCCTCAGCAGGGAACGTGCATGTGGGTTGAACAACTCAGTTTTTCACCCTCTTTGCACGTCTCTGAATGACTGTGAAAAGGTGGAGAGTATTCGTTTTGGGGTTACAAATCCATTTTGGCAAGTAGGTAAATTTGCAAATGTGAAATCCAGGAATGATGAAGGCCTGCTGTATTTTCAACTACAAAATTATATTCCATCAAGTTGACAAAACCTCGTTTACTTAATTAGGCCTCAGCATAGGGCACGTGAGGGTTTCCAGTTCTTCCCTTAACTTGTTGCGAGACAGGTCTCTTCCTTTGAGCTGTTTCTCTAGGGTAAACTCCCCAACTGAGCTTACAGGTGGGAGATGTGGGCAGGGAGGGGATGTAGTGAGTGACTTTTCAACCTCCATTTGGCTCATCACATTCCCTGGCTGGGGACACGTATGTGACCCGGTCCTGGCCAATGAGATGCAAGGGAAAGGTTTCCTCGTGCCTAAGAAGGGGACATAGGGTGTGACGGTTCCAACTCTTGTGTGGGTGAACCTGGAATTATGAGATGGAGCAGGAGAGAAATGGAAAAAGCCTGGACGGCCAATGACACACCGAGCTGCTGAAGAATCCATCCAGAGGGACAGCCTGCCAAGCTCCGGACTCCCAGAACACTGGAGAGTCCATTTCCCTTCTGTTAGGATCAGTCCCAGCCAACAACAGTCCTTGTCACAGCACCACTAAGGATTTCCTGGGATTTGAGTCTGTGTACGTCACCCACAGTCCTCGCCACCTTTTAGAACACACCACTGGCCAGACTCAGGCCACAGCTTCCCCGGTCCAGCCCGCCTCACCCTTCCCTTTCTGTGCCAGGTTCCCCGAGCCTCTGCCAGTCCCCTCAGCTCTGGGTTGCCAAACTGTGGGTGAGATCTATTCGTGGACTGTGACTCCGTTTAGTGGGTTATCAAGCAGCATGAGAAATTAAGTAGGGATTACAGGAGTGTACCATCTAGGGGAGGGGAAATACTGTTTCCTAACCCTTGTGTTTCGCTCATACACACCCCCACATACAAGGGACCAGGTGGCCAGGAATATCTATTTCTTCCTCTGGACTCCCGTCTGTGTGTGGAAGCCCTCATTCTGGTATCCCCTCCTTCCTCTAGCAAAGGCCTTTGGACGCCCTCCCCCACCCCATGTCCTGCCTGGACAGCTCCTTTCCTTCACAGCGGTGTCTAGCGATAGGACACGCCCCAGTGTAGGCCTCAGGCTGCTGCAGCAGGAGCCCCCATCCCAGGGCCTGAGCGGCCATGTTGGGCCCTGGGTGGGAGTGTGAGCCACTGGAGGGAGGTGAAGGGAAATGCTGTGAGACAGGAAGCCGGCATCAGGACGAGCGGAAGAAGCCCTGGAGTGTTCCATCTCTGCGGAACTGGAACTCAGCAGGCTGGAGCCAGGGCCTCCTACATGCACGCTCTTGCTTCAAGCCCCACAGCTGGAGGCCAGGGGCCCAGCTGACCTTGACCAGGAGGGCTAGTGCTCCCAGGCAAGCCTTACCTGGCCTCCCTGTGGGCAGCTCAGAGACCCCAGTCCCACGTGGATGCTGTTCCTAGTCTATGAGGGGTTTCCACCCCTGTGTCTCTGGCCTGGCAGCCTCGTGAAGCTTTCTGGGCAGACACCTTCTCTTTTTTGTACAGAGGAGGCAACGGTCTCTAAGAGGTGGAGGGACTTCTGAAAATGGCCCGGCGGGGGCGTAGCAAGTCTGAATCCAGGATCCCAAGGGGACCCTCGCAAACACCCAGCATTCACGCTCCACAGTTCAACCTAGGACACTTCCCAATACCGCGACACTGTGTCCTGACTCATGGAGGGGGAATTTCCTCTTTCTGCAGCTGAAGGGTTTGCAGGAAATCACCAGCCCAGTCTTGATAGGCCTCGCGTGAGGGCCCTGTAACAGGTCATATAAGGGGTCCTCTGTACCTAGGGTGCTCTCAGGACTGGGCTGGCAGCACACCCAGCCTCCCTGGCAGGAAGCCGCAGGGAGGGCCCGGTGAGTCAGGGCCACGCCTCCCCATCCTGTGGCCTCCTCCCCAGGACCACACCCACCCATTCAACCTCGCTGCCCCAACTTTTTACTGACTAAACATCACAAATTTACAGTGTCACATGAAAGGGGATAATAAAAACGTTCTTATCCACCCAAAGTCTAAAGGGCTTTTCCTTCTTGTCTCCTGAGAAAAATAAAACACTGAGCATTTTGGAGCAATTTAAAAAACTTATTTCCTCCACTTGTGTACCTTAGAAAAGTTAGAAAGTAGAGAAAAGGCACGAAGCCGTGGGGAAAAAGTATCCTTGTTCCCCCAGGGGCCTCGCCGACGGACTTCCCCACTCGACCAGCCCTGCTCACCCCTTTCTCATACTCCCTCTTTGGCCCCCATTACATGAATTGACTTCATGCGCCCCGGGGTAGTCACCAGGTGAGCCCTGGGTTTGGACTCAGGGGAGGTTCCCACACCCTCCTCCTTCCCCCAGGAACCCACAGACGTTGACCGTGTCCTTGTCCTTCATTAGGCATTGGGTTGCTTAGTCCCAGTTGATTTTCTGCTTGGCTCCCCTCAGTCCATCTATAACCAGACCCTTCAGGGCAGTGACCACACCATGTCACCTCCTCTAGGAAGCCACCTTTGACCACCACCCACTCCAGCACACTTCCCTTAGGGTTACTCTCCACTTTCATTGTCTCTCTTCACTGCCTCCTGCCTAGACCCTGAGGTCCCGGAGACAGGACTGTGCCCTGAGGTCTGGGTGTCCCCCGCACACACGGAGCCTGGCACAAAGGAAGCACTTGGTACATATTGCTGACCTACTTGAGAATGGAGAAGGGGGCGGGCTGCTGGGCATATCACTCACTGACTGCTTTGTCTCCTCTTTCTGGGACTGATGTCCATGAAGTGGCACCACCTGGCACCTTCTGGGTCCACCACTGTGGCTCAGCTGCAGGCTGACATTTCTGCCAGGAGCCTGCACCAAATGGGGACAAATGGCCATTTGTTTCATTCCCACCCGTTTCCTGCCCCATCACCTCCCGACCTCTAGTGGTTCTCCAAGTAGGGAGCGAGCATCCCCCAGGATTCCCCGGGAGGCTTTCCCACCTCCCCTCCCCCTTCCCAACCCTACCACACCCCTCATCACCCTGGGACTCCCCACCGCCCTGGTACATAGGAGAGACTACACAAAATGTACAGTCAGAGAGAACAATGTTCAAATAAACACCCCTGTCCACACACTCCCCTAGCATCACTGGGGCAGAGTGAGTAGAATCCAGATGCCTGGGGTGGGGGTGTGAACAGTGCCATAGTCGAAAAGCAAAGCTCAGAGAATCCCGCCACGGCAAGGAGCTGAGAGGGGCTTCTGTGAAATAGAGCAAAGACTCTGGAGTCCCAGACCCACGACATCCGGCCCCTCCGGATGTGGAGCCGCCTGAGGCTCCACCCTGGGGTCCAGCTGGTGTCTTCTGGGGACAGCTTGTGGCCCGGGGATGGGAAGCCATTTCTCAGGCAGCTGGCCCTGCTCTGGGGGCGGTGGTTGACGGTGGTGTGTAGCCCTCAGCAGCCATCCATTCTGGTCAAGGGGTGGAAGGCCTGACCAGGGTGACTGAGGGACAGGCCGGTCTTCAGGAGGGGAAGGGGGGCCCATGACTAGGGCTTGGCTGGCGGCCATGGATAAGGTATGGGAGGGGCTGGTGAGAGAGGGGGCCAAGAGATGAGAGTGCAAAGGCCAGGGACCTTGGAACTCCTCCCTACTCTGGCCTGCGTCCTACCACTCACCAATCTGGACAGCACTCTGGAAGCCTCTCCTGCCTCCACAGATCCACCCTGCCCAGGGGAAAGGTCTCCAGGGAAAAGCCCTGGGAATGGCCGAAAGAAGCAGCAGGTGCCCAGGTGAGCCCTCATAATCGGGAGGCTCCTTATCTGGGGCTCGCCTCCGATCCAGTGGAGTCAGCCCCTCCCTGTCACCCTCTGCAAGAGCACACAGTGACTTCCTTCCGAGCACCCATGATGTATGTGAACCCCGCCTGGTGGGCTGAGCTTCTGTTCGTGTGCTTGGTTGTCTGTCCTGGCTGAGCCAAGAGAGCCCACCAGCTTATCAGGGAGGATTGCTCGAGGTCTGGCTGGACAGTCAAAGGAAGACCAGGGCTGGAGGCTGCGACGCAAACAGAAGGGAGGGCATGGATATGGCACCGTGCCAGTTGGTCGCAAGTGTCTCTCTGCAGGGGCCACACTCTGTTGTCTGCTCTGTGATATGGCTCCCTCAGCAGCCAGGTATTAGCCAGGCTCTGGCAATGGGAGAACTTGGTGGGGGAGACTGAACTTTGGAGAGGAGTGGGTGCTCCCTGCTGCCTTTTCCAGGTCTTGACACTGTTTCTGCAGCAGCAGCAGCAGCTGGCTCCAGCCCCAGGGTCCCTGTGTCCCTTCTCTGGGTGACACTGTCTCACCCTAACCACCAGCATCCGCCTCAAAGGCCTAAGCACTAGCCAGGCAGGGCTTCATCTAGAGGAGCGAGCCTCAGCCCCTGCGTCCCATTGGGTTCCCTGACCCAGGGGTGGGTGGCTGCCACGTCATGTGCTTCTTACTCTCTGGGTTGCTTCGGTACCTCGTTTTTGCTCTTCCAACCTTCCAGCCACTGTCTCAACAAGTCCCTCTATTCAATCCCCTCTGCATGAAGGACCTACCATGGCTTCCACTTCCTACCAGACCGTGACAGACACAGCACCATTTCTTGGTCTCCATGGCGCTTTTCCATCTCCCTCATTAGACATCAAACTCCACACGGCAGAGGCCATGTCTGTCTTGTTCATCTTCATAACCCCAGTGCTTGGCAGAGAGACAGTAGGTGCTTAGTGAGTACGGGTTGAATGAATACATGGGATTTAAGTGGGGGCAGAGTCTTCCTCTTTCCTTAGACCTCACATTTACGTATTTGTTAACATCCTGGTCCTAGGTAGGCTTGGTCTGAACAAGTAAATGTTTCACTCCTCCAAAAAGACCCTCAGGAATGTCAAGTTCCTCCTGAGTAAGCTTGTCCTGACAGCCACTCTGGCCCCTGGGGGCTTGGGGCAGCTGTGGTTGTATACTCTCCCCTTTCCACCCCATTTCCTGTTCTGAGGTGCCCTCCACATGTTCGGTGTGTGTGGGCTGTATCTTTTAAGACAGGGCCCTGCGGGGCTCGGTGGCTCAGCCTGTAATCCCTCGCTTGGGGAGGCTGAGGTGAGTGGATTGCCTGAGCCCGCGGGTTCGAGACCCGCCTGGGCAACTTGGCGAGACCTCATCTCTACGCTAAATCAAAGAATCAGCTGGGCGTGGTAGTGCGTGCCTGTAATTCCGGCTACTTGGAAGGCTGAGGCGGAAGGATTGCCGGAGCCCAGCAGGTCGAGGCTGCGGTGGCCGGGAGCGGC